>OZ023315.1:61078962-61199335 GCA_964007375.1 Ophion obscuratus | reverse complement strand
CCTACTCTCGCTTTAGTAGGTCGTAAAAAGTAACACTGTTTATCTCTTCCCTTCCTTCTTCGGCGCTCCTGCCATCCGGTAAAGATTTGACGACCGTCAGCGGACTTTTTTCCACCCTCGCCGCTCTGTAACTGCATTACATCTCGCGCATATATATACATCTACGAAGAAGAAACGAGCTTTCGGTTTAGTATATATAGAGAACGCAGAGGCGTGCCGACTCTTCGGACTCCACGAACTCGCGACGATAGATCTGTGCGCACACTTTTTTTGTTTATATACATCCGTGCACTTCCATATCTATGTATGAACAGGAGAGCATATATGTGTATAGACGAGATCGAAAGAGTTGTGCCGACAACCGGGAGGAGAACGGTTCCCCCAAAAGATTCCCCTTCGACAGATCTTGGAATAAAAACCCACGAAGAATGAGAAATAAAGAAGATGACGAGGCGAAAAAGATTCACGATCTACAAGTAACGGGGAGAAAGAAGCTAGAAAAGATTTGAGCTTTATGCCGTAACGAGAGAAAAGTTTGAAGTAGTAAAGATACAAGATGCAGGAAAAGAAGGAAACACGATCGGGAAATCGCACCAGTTTCTCTTGCTCTCGCGGCAAATCCGTCGGGGTAGGCGTGCGAAAGTTGCTCTTGGACGGAATCTCGAAGGTCTCTCTCCGAGCGTCCCACCCTGCGGCCCTTCATCTTGTTGCCGTCCTCAACCTTCGCATTTCTCTTCGCTCTTACTCTCGCGTCAGACGCGCTAGTCCGACGCGGCGCGAATTTCACGGTCTTGGACATTTTCACGGCGTCCTGAGTACCAATGCACTCTTAGGATTTATAATGGTGCGCGTGAAACAGTCGAGAGTTTCCTTTTTCTTGCTGTTCGTATATATCCCAATACAAATACACCAGATACCCACAAATACAAACGCAGAAATGTGGACATGTACGTGTGCGTGTGGATATATGATAAGTCCTCCACTTCATCTTCTTCGTCTTTTTATGTCTTGGTTCATCCTGACTCTTTTTCCATTCTGTTCAACCAAGGAAACCGCGTATTTTCTCGTTTTGCAACGCTTCTTCGCACGAAGATAGAGTCTTAATGAAGGAAGAAATTTTGCGGTGTGTATGAAGAATAGAAAAGAGAAGAAAACGGAAGGCAGGAGCGGAGGAGAAGATAAAGAGGAAGGGGGAGAGAGAGAGAGAGTACGTAAAGGGCTCAGGCCAGGAACACTGCTATGTCTCTTCTCTTTGAGGAGTTCTCTCTCTCTCTCTCTCTCGCCATCGTCTTCCCCTTCAACCTTCTTGCGTATACCTGCGCTATGAGACCACACGCTTGCGTGACCAAGCGAGAAACTTCTCCGGTAGAAATTTAAGAGTGAGCCAAAGTTTGCATCCAAATGCAACTAGCCCACGTATTCACTGTACGGAGATTTGCGAAAAAACTTCACCGTCCCTTCACTTCGGCCTGACGAAAAAAGTGGTGTTGTTCACAATCAGCTTTTTAAATGAAATTTACATGATAAACGATAGTCACGTAACACACATAAAATATGACGCTTTAATCACACGATCATGTTAACATTAATATCGAATTCATGCAACACCGAAAAAAATAATCTACTAATTTTGCGTCATTTTTTTATTCAGTTACCAGTCTTTAAACTTTAGTTTTAGTAGGTACTCAATTAAATAAGTGTTAATTTTCTATTTTTTTTTCTGCAAATCGACCCGACACTTTTTTCGTTGGAATTTATGTTCAACAATGTCATTCTCCATGTTCAGTAGTGACATATGAGAGAATCATTCCTGAAGTATTGTGCTTACAATTCACGTTTTTGTTCGCATAATGGCAGAAAAACTCCTCTCACAGCCGAGGGAGCTCGCTGAAAGTTGCTGCCTGAAAACGTTTATACAAGTTAGGGAAGTAGATACTCGATTTCAATATGCTTTCTTCAATTGCCAGCAGTTATTGCATCATTTTGAAGTGAAAGTATGTTTTTCATTGCCAGCGCTTCAGCGTCTAGGCTGCTGTATCAATTATCGAGAATTGAAAAGAATAATTATTGATGAAATCCGCTCCGTTCTTAATATTTAATAAAAACTGCGTTGACTGCATGAGCTAACGGTAGAATCTTAAATTGGTGTTTTAGATTTACATTGATATTATCTATTTCTTGGAGATAGAAGTTGTTTTTCCAGTATTCTTCTAGCTGGGTATCGGCTGGGAAATATAATATATTGCTTTCGCCCACAGCTGCCTTAATTCTGAAATTTGAATATCTATTTAATTAACGTAATAAAATATCTACTTTTCTATACAAGTTACGACATTGCGACGAAGAAAATAGTTCAAGTTTTATTCAATTATTTCTTTATGCTTACTCTGGTGAAAGAAGTAAAGTTTATCGATTATTTGATTTTAATTATTTTGGATCTATCTTGTTCTGGGGCGATACGTTATATGTCGGCGAAAAAATGAAACACAGGCTACAGATTACACATTCATGACAGGGATGTGTATCGATCCATGTGCCATAACTGGAGCAATATAGTA
Organism: Ophion obscuratus; assembly: GCA_964007375.1. Lineage (NCBI taxonomy): Eukaryota > Metazoa > Arthropoda > Insecta > Hymenoptera > Ichneumonidae > Ophion > Ophion obscuratus. The sequence goes on along the minus strand of OZ023315.1, from coordinate 61,196,777 downwards.
CCCGTATTAAATCTTTCCGGACAATGAGACTGGGCCTCGAACTCCAAAATCAACACACCGAGGCCTCCAAAAATGATATCGAACCTCCATCGTATTGTCCAGTTGGTGTGTTGCATATTCCGAACAACTTTTCGTATCATGGCATTTATCTTTATTACGTGGTTGAGTTGAAATCTGCTGTTCGGCTATAGGTGCATTTAGGTGTTTTATCATTTATGTTCACACTCCTTACACACTTCCGTAAGGATTCTTTCAACGAGGCATTCAGATTTTGCCAGAGAGGTGGGAGGTGGTAGCAAGATCTAAGCCTATGTAGGTTTCGTCAATCGAACCGTAGCGGCCAATACTTGGACCAATGTTGACGGGACGATGATCGATTAACCAATTGTACGCCAATGCTCGGCTGAGTATTGACTAGCCAACATTGGTTTGCTGATACGAGGCCAATGTTCGGCCAAATATAGACTCGCTAATCATTGTCTTGTCGATACGAGGCCGATGTTTGGCGAAGTATAGACTCGCCAATTATTGGTTTGCCGATACGCGGCCAATGTTCGGCCAAACGTAGACTCGCTAATCATTGGCTTGTCGATACGAGGCCGATGTTTGGCGAGGTATAGACTGGCCAATCATTGGTTTGCCAATACGAGGCCAATGTTCGGCCAAGTATAGACTTGTTCATTATTGGTTTATCGATATGAGGCCGATGTTTAGCGAAGTATAGACTCGCCAATCATTGGTTTGCCGATACGAGGACAATGTTCGGCCAAATATAGGCTCTCTAATCATTGGCTTATCGATACGAGGTCGATGTTTGACGAAGTATAGACTCGCCAATCATGTTTTTGCCGATACGAGGCCAATGTTCGGCCGAGTAACGCATGATCGAACCGCAATTCGTATATTGACGATTCATTGCTTCGCTTTGAAGTCATTGAGAGACGAGATAAATACTTTTTACGAGTCCATTGGACATTATTCTTAACAAATATACTACCAAATCAATGCACTCATTGTTGGCCGATTCTCGAACGAGCTCATACGCGATATTTTGCCGATTTTTATGAACCATCCTACACTGACAGAAAAATTCTATTAATATTAACTAACCGCGTCTATTTATTTATTTTTTATTTGAATTAACTAGATTTTTCGTGACATCAAATTTTTCCTATTGCATTCCATTATTGGAATTATTCATTTTAAATATATTTATTTATTCGAATTAAACTTGAACTAATGAACTAATGGTCTGTCTTTATTGCAACACACATATTAACGGGTTGTGGGGGCTCTCTAATTATCACAATGATATTAACTAATTGATATAGTTTATGTGATACAAATAATGATGAGAATCCATTTGGTATCTTATGCCATATCTGCGATTCAAATGTTACCAGCACTCGGTAGAGTAGGGGCAGCGTGTTTGGCTATGAGTAGGGAAGTTCAAGGTTCGAGCCCCATACGGGTGAAATATTTTCTTCGAACTAATCATTTCTAAAGACCAGGTAATGACGAATTACAATACAAAAATAATTAATTTTTTTTTTTTTTGGCAGTGCAGGACCAATTTTGGTGATCTGTATTGGGTCACAATTATCCGCCAAGACGCGGTCGATAATCGGGCCAAGCTCGAGTGCCAATGACGGCAATCTTGAGGAGGCTTATTGTTGGCCGATTCTCGAATGAACTCCTACGCGATGCTCGGCCGATTCTCATAAGCCATTCTAGGGCCAATATTGATTGCGAATATCGGGCCGCTCTTATCATCCAAGGCTCGGTCGATGATCGGGCCAGGCTCGAGTGCCAATGTTGGCAAGCTTGGCGTCGAGCATCGGCCAATCATTGGCCACTACCGATCACCCTACATGGGAGGGAACATACTTTGACTGATACGACTCAACAAGTTTTCTTCAACGTAAAATCTTTAATAACGAAAAGAAAATAGCCGGGTTCCAATGCAACTACCTAATATACGTCCTTAGGGAAAACACTCAAATGATGTTTTACGTATTAATAGGTATGCTTGAATGTATAAAATTTGTGAGGAAGCAATGTGCAAGTTTGAGGTTACACTTTTTGCGTTATTTTAAATATTGAATTATTTCAATGTATAATGCGTACACTGTAAAAAATTTCTGTATAAAAATTAATATACAAGTGTAGGAAGTTTTTATGCGGATACCGCTTATGAAATTTCAGATACGATTTTGAAAATCCAAAACAGGTTATTATAAAAATGAAAGTGTAGCTCCGGAATATTAATATACTTGTGCGTTTGATAAATAATGCACGTGTAAAGAAATAATCACATCCAAGTATATTGAAATCAAGAATCATTTGCTAATATCAGCATACGGGTGTGTATTAATTTCACGGAAACAAAGTATTACCTTTAATGTACATTGTATAAAGCTTCTGTGTAAAAATTAAAACACAAGTGTATGGTGTTTTGATGCGGACGCCGTTTATAAAATGTCAGACGATATTTTGAAAATCCAAAGCAGGTTATTTTAAAAATGAAAGTGTAGCTCCGTAATATTAATATACTTGTGCGTTTGAAAAATAATTCACGTGTAAAAAATGTTCACATCCATGTATATTGAAATCAAGAAGCATTTGCTGATATCAATATACGAGTGTATATTAAATTCGTTCGTATATTAAGTTCGTCAAATTCAATTCTTTTTTGCCTTAAATGTAGTGTAAATTTAATATAATTTTCACATTGATTAACGTGATTTTCATCAGCGTTTATGAATTTTTTTTTCAATTCCAGTTTCGCACTTCTAAATAAATCTGTTGTGATCATGCATTGTACGTATCGTAAAATTCAGTTTCACACATATTATATTTTTCAGGCTGATTTAAATCAATTTCAAACTTGTTTTGTATTTTCAATGCTCCGTTTTTTATAGTTGATTTATTATACATCTGTAATAATTTTCAATTGAAGACACGGGTTTAATGCAATACATTTTCCGCAAATTTACAAACTTGTCCTTGAAATTCCATGTAGCATCTATTAAATTCTATATCCACGTTAGAATTTCACTTTTTTGTTTTTAATTTCCGGTACAAGTGTTTCAAATTTAATTTAATCTACTGAGTTCGTAAAATTCAATTCCTTTGTATCTTAAATGTATTTCAAATTTCATATCATTTTTTACAGTGTATGTGTGTTACACGTGGGTTGTTTGAGAAGCCCGAAAAAACGTGCATACGTACAAATTTGTGTCAGAACGACTTTATAAACAAAACTATTCATATTATTCTAAAATACCTTAAGATGCATTCAAACATTCAACTAATACATGCACCTTATAAATATACAATTTCCTTTGTCCTTACTTGACTGCTGTATGGTTAGTTATTCTGAAAACTGTCACAAAATTGTTAAGTAGGTATTGGACAACAACGTGCGTTACCCGGCAACAACGAGCCACATCCGTTAGGGCGTACAAGAAATGAACACACGTTACTTTAAAAAAAGCTGCTAAGGAACGTATCGGAAAATATATTGAGACAATCTCTACATGATATGGAGATACGACAAATAGTTGAATCAATTACCCATGTACTTGATCGTATTATTGCAGACGCCAAGAGCAGTTGATATCGCAATGTTCTACAAGATGAGATCTTAAAAAATGTTGACAAGACGTAAAAACAGTAGGTATTTGAAGGACATCGTAAATGTGCTGGATTTTAAAGTGGGCATTGTAAAACCCACTGCTTGCTGTTTCAAATAATGAAGTCTTCAATCTAAAACTTATAATATTCCATCACACGTATTGATTGTATTATAGTAAGTTGACAAGGCTTAAATATAGGCAACATTCCTATAGATCTTTGAGGGCACAATGAAGCTATTGATCGCAGTAAGATGTCAATAATTAGAAATAAATCCAGAAAATCCACAATACTCGCTGATCACCACACGAAGTTAAAGGACAATTACCAAATCCGTTCCTCGAGGGTCTAAATTGTAGGTTTTCAAAAATGTCGAAAAATGGTGGCTGATAGAAGTCCTAGTTCGTCCGGTCTCTCGACCCTGTGCTAACTAAGTATTTTACTGAGGTTGTTATGCAGTCTTGTCTCAAACCCCGTAAATGTAAAAGAGATCCATGCAAGTATATATACAGCGTTATCTCGGCTCATCCGCAACCCGACACGTGTAATTAGGACCGTATATACACACACGCCATCGGACATGTATAGCCTCCATAGCCTCCCCGGCGGCCCCCAACCTCTTAACTTCACCTAACCCAACATCGCATTATCCTGTGATCGAAGCGAGACAGAATTCTCTAGTCCCGGAGTTTGTTGGAAATTCCGATACTCCGCGGCCAGACGAAACGAGCCATTCCAGCGTCACTAACCGCACGTATAATAGTGTCTTATTAAAGCTATATATATATATATCTTCATTTTTGACAGATACAATATATAATTTAGAAAATCAGCAAAAAATTCAATTTCGGTAATGTGTATTAGTATATATGTATATACACATGCATATATGTGTGTTTGCGTGTATGAATATACTGCCTGTATTTCTGCACGTAACTAGTCAAACCGGTCGGCCGATCACGACACGTGCTGCGAATTTTGCGCTGCATCGTGTCCAGACCTGCGTCTGTCGCGTTCGGTGCGTATGTATCACACACACACACACACACACACACAGCCCAGGCATTTTCACACACACACACACACACACACACACACACACACACACACACACACACACACACACACACACAGCCCAAGCATTTTCCCGCTAAACCTCTTTAAAAAAAATAAAAAAACACACACACACACACCCACACACAGCCCAGGCATTTTCACACACACACACACACACACACACACACACACACACACACACACACACACACACACACACACACACACACACACAGCCCAGGCATTTTCCCGCTAAACCTCTTTAAAAAAATAAAAAAAAACACACACACACAGACACACACACACACATAGCCCAGGCATTTTCCCGCTAAACCTCTTTAAAAAAATTTAAAAAAAACACACACACACACATACACGCGCGCGCGCGCGATACGTTGTTCACCATAGCATCGTTAGAGGCTGAAATATCATAACAATTACCTAACCGATAGTCGATTCGCTTTTTGAATCATTTCCGTTCGTAGATAACTACTTATTGCCTATCTAAACATTGTGATATTAAGTATATATGCTGAATGTGGTATGGGAAGAAAAACTTCTATAGAGATTCCGCGTTTTGCATCAGTCGTCAGATTTGACTGAAAGAGTCGTCGAATGCAAACGATTGTCAAACACATCGTGATTAATCATTCGAGTGCACATCGTCTCAACGAGTCTTGCCTTGCGCCCAGGGTTGAATGGACGTGACGCGGTATCGCTTAGTCTTCCAAAAAGTAATCACTTTTAATCGGAAAGATTTAGACAATCATACTTAAATTTAGGGGCTAACCAGTTGAAAGTACGTTTTTTTTTAGTAAAATCGTCAGGTTCTTATGACTTACGATTAGTAGTTCGGTGTTCAAGAATAAGAAGGTTTGCGAATAAAAATAATGTAGCTAGAGCCTGTATTAAAGGCCTAGAAAAGTCAAGCCGCTGACAAAATTGCATTTTCATCGGAGCTATTCTCTTAGAATCTACACTGTCGAATTTTATCATAACTAAATGTAAACATGTTAACCCGTACTGGCCAAGAGCAGTCATCAATTCAATCAAGTAATTCAATTTTAGCAAGGTATGGCAATTTAGATAAAAAAAAAGAACAAATTCCACATTTCCATATACAGAAGGGATAAATATAGTCGCGGAGAAGTTGATCGCGAATCTTGGGGTTTATTCAGGGTGCCAGAACCGCTCGATTCGCGGAGGAGCGACGCGGAGGGCAGCGGGGAGGGGTTCGTCAGTATATCCTAGTGTTTCCCCGTAGAGGTTGTGATTCATCCCCTCGCTCGCTCGAGACACTACTCTCTCTCTCTCTCTCTCTCTCTCTCTCTCTCTCTCTCTCTCTCTCTCTCTCTCTCTCTCTTCTCCCCTTCTTTCCACGTGTCCGTCTCTCACTCTCGTTTTTATGGATATAGTATTATATATAGCATAACCCTTCAAGTACGAGCGTATAGTTGAGCGCGCACAGAGTTCAAGACCTCGGATAGAGTGTCGAGCTGAGTAGACTGCTTGAAGAAGAGTAAGACTGCGGCCGCGGAAGGAATAGGTGAAAAACGAAGGAGGGAAAAAAAATACCTACGGGAAACGTACACACTCAGAGAAATTGTAAATTTACAGACAAGATAACGAGAAAGCCAGTCTGCGAGGAAGAGAGAAAGAGAGAGAAAGGAGAGAAGCAAAAAAAATGAGATAGGATAAATGAGGCAATTAAAAGTGTTAACTAAGTTCATAAAAAGCGTCGAATTCTTACCAAGCCATAGTAGAGACAGGCTTCGCGCCAGGAAATTCATCCTTTCTGATTGCTCTATCGGCCCCCTTGATAGAGCGGGCGAGAGATACAACGTAACAGAACTTGGATGATAGTCTTATTCACTTCTCAGAAAAAAAACATCCACACGAAGCAAACGAGAATTATGATGATTTTTTGGCACACAAGTTAGCTCTTTGTTCCGTTTCAACTTCACTCGAACGTCATTCTCGTCGTCTTCGTATAGTCCTCGACGAGGACGACGAAGATGCCTAACAAAGCTACTGAGGAGAAAGAGGTCGCTGGCCGGGGGATTAAAAAATCAAATAATTCGCGAAAAAAATTTGATCGCGAGAGAGTGTAGAAAAAAGAAAAGAAAAGCTCGTCGGACAAAGTCATTAAACACGATGCGCACGACCGTACGAAGTGAAGCGACGCGCGGCACTGCCACACGAAAACGCCGAGTCGTACCAAACCGGCTGCTGCCCCGGGACGACAGAAACATATACGAGCGGGAACGAGAGAGGAAGAAAGGAACTGGGAGCAAGAGAGACAAATCCCCCTTCATCCGACAAACGTACATGGGGGAACTGGGCAATTTTGCCCTGAACAGCGCCAACGGCTGCGCACTTTACCCTCTCGCCCCCCTCCTCTTGCCGTTCACCAAGCTCACCATCCTTCCCGACAATTATTCGATTTTCTTACTTACCGACCGCATCGAGAACCATGCCCACGTTTCTACAGTGCTGCCCTACGGGGGCGCCATTTTTCGAACCAATGGATGAACCTTCCGAGTAGTAAAGAGTCCGAATTGTGCTATGCACAGGGTGTCCAATAGGAAGTTGCTAATACTAAATAATTGTCTCTTCCCTCCATGAATTCAATAGGGGTCCCTTTTTCTAAGGCGCATACCTGAGGCTTATTCCAGCCGTGGTTGAAGCAAGTACTCACCACGGAAGAAAAAATATATCTTATTGAGTGCTTCTTCTCGAGGGGAACAATTTATAGTAACGCGTATAGAGGGTTGCCAGCGAAAACACTCTGAAAAGGTAAGAATTTAATATTTATTCATATTCACCTATCACACAACTTGAGTTTCAATTCAATTAAACTGCATTGAAGTAATTTTACGTTAATTTTAGTAGGATAATCGATAACTTCGTGAAGTATGGTACACTCCAGGACCGTAGACACGAGTTGCCAGGTCCATCTGTTACGGTGATTACACCAGAGAAGATCAACGAAGTTGAGAATTATTTCAAACAAAATCCAAATGATTCGATTCGGAAAGCTGCTCAAGCATTAAAAATAACCAAATCATCATTACACATTTTGAAATATTTTTTAAAGTTTCATCCGTATAAAATAAGCACTCATCAATTGTTAACTGAACATGCCTCGACGAAACGCATCGAATTTTGTAACACTATTACGGAAATGTTTGAAGCCGAAGAACTTAATGAGAAATTGATTATTTATTTCGATGAAGCACATTTCTGGATGAATGGGTACGTAAACAAGCAAAATTACCGGTTTTGGGGAACGGAAAATCCCAACATATCGCTAGCGAAGTCCTTTCATCCACAGAAAGTAACGGCATGGGCAGCGATTTCAGTAAAAGGAATTTATTTGCAATTCTTGGAATCTACGGTAACAGGAGAGAGTTATAAACAACTTTTGGAAACGAATTTCTTCCCTTATGCAAAAAAGAGGGGACTGGTTAAAAAATTTTACTTCGTGCAAGATGGAGAGACGGTGCACCGGACTCATGAGGTGTTTGAAGCTATTCATCGCGTATATGGGACTCGAGTAATCGGTCTGGGGTACCCTAAATTTGCTCAAGGCGGACTAGAATAGCCTCCGTACTCACCGGACCTGAACCCTTGTGATTTTTTCTTGTGGGGTTACATTAAAGATCATTGTTACGCTAAAAACCCCAGTACAGTAGAAGAACGGATCGCAACCGTCCAGGAAGTGGTTCGCGGCATTACGAACGATATGTTGGACACAGTTTTTCACAGTTTTCAAAAGAGAATTGATTTTTGTGCACAATCTAACGGTTCGCACTTCGAAAATATCTATCATTAATCACTGTACTTTTTCGTTATTTTCATAAGATATAATAAATTGACATAAAAAATATTTGACTGGGTTTTATTTATGTGCGTTTAAAACTGCAGAGCTTCCTCTATTTAAAGCAATTTGGCTTTTCTGATTCTGTGCACGTGTTTTGAAATGACAGTCGATTAGTTTCAGCAACTTCCTATTGGACATCCTGTATATGTTCTCCCACATATATAAGTTTTTGAGCATTGTTTTGTTTTTACATCTGACAGCACCTATCCTTTATTTATCGAGATTGAGAAAAGATAGTGGTGAAATATCTATCAATTGCACCTCAATATTAAAATTGTAAAAGAGGACAAATTCGGCGCTGCGAAGACCCGGAAAAAAAGTTCATATCTGAATATATCTGAATCATATCTGTAGAATCAGATATAATCAGACAAGAAAATTGGCAATATCTGTTCATGTAGTGTCATGACAGATCATGTATGCTTGTATCTGAGCATGTATGATTATATCAGAGCCATTTTGATAATTTTGAGAGCAGACCCGTTCATATCGCAGCAGGTCTGACCAGATCCAATCCCCAGGCAAGATCTGATCATGTTGGACAAGATCTGATTTTATTGGGCCAGATCTGATCATGTCAGGCAAATCTAATCTTATTGGAACAGATCTGTCTGTCCGTATAAGAATAAAATACCGTGTATCCCAGTAGATCTGGACATCTATGAACAATAGACCTGCCCATATGAGAGAATCATAGTTTATCTGAACCATCAGACCAGGTATGACTCCGACTATATCAGAGCAAATCTTACCCTGTTGAGACAGGTCAAATCTTGTTAGTGCAGTCATGATGATATTAAAATGTTTACATATATAGGCGGGGTTATTAACACGTCGTCACTAGACGTGTTAATAATTAATAATATTGTAACTCACATGATCACATGTAATACAGTCAGGTGAGGTGCCATATCTGATCGGATATCGTCTCATATCCTCATATATCGTTTCATATATTCAGATGTTTTCATGTGTGAACAACTGAACTGCATATACGACAAGGTATGAGTGTATAAGACTTGGTATATTTTCCAGGTTTGGTATCGTACCTGATGGGATAAAATTTTATATGAACGTGCCTGCTCATATATCACATCATATATGTTCAGATATAGTTTCACGCTGCCAACTCGCCTTGGTACCTGACCAGATAAAAACATATACGAGAACTATATAGCGGAGTCTGGTACCGTATTTGATCGGATATGATCTTATACGAACAGATACGTTCACGTATCACATCATGTATGTTCAGATACGAATTCACGGTACCAACTTGTAAGGCCTGAAAGCCTAAAGGCCTTGTAAAAGGAAAAGGCCTTTTTCATGAATTTTTTTAAAGAAAACTACAAAACTTTTTTAATCGATCAATATACCATCTTAAAGAACACATCTTGAAGAACTTTCAGTAATTTTTTTATTGAAATATTACATTGTTTAGTGGCAAATGGCCGTCAATGAAATAATGTTTTTATATACATGGTTTGCGGTGACCAACATTGCGGCGAAGTGGATCATCTGAAAAAAAATGCGGATGGATTTAGTCAAATATAAGTATAAACTAGTCTTTAATCGAAGGATTTTAAAAAATATTCATTTTTCACAAAATGGCGGACAGTCAAAGTTAATGGTTCGATTTCAACGAAAAAAAAACGGCCGTATTTTGGCTATAAAACGGCCATTCTTTTTTCGAAAAAAAAAAATCGAACGATTAAAGACTACATTTTTATGTATTAAATAAGCCTGCAAAATTTCAAGAAGATCGGTTCATTAGTGTTCGAGTAATCTTGGTCACCGACTTCAGAAATGCCATTTTGAGAAAAACGCGTTTAAAGTTTCAATTTCCGGTCGTTTACACAACGGATTCTTCTCTTTCAACGCTCATATCTCAGTCAATTTTGTTCGGATCGACTTGAAATTTTCAGGACATATTCTCAGATACTTATACTTCAAAAAAATGCAATGAAAAAAAATCGATTTTTTCAAAACCGCAAGTGGGTGTAACCCCTTAAGAAAAAGCATTAGCCACTTCGTTTGAGATATCGAAATTGATAGCGAAATCAAAAAAGCCACACGCGGTACGGGAAATACTTGGGAAGCATTGTTTGATGAAAGCTGTTTAGGAAGTTTTAGGAATGAAAGCCAAAAAGAAAATACAAGAAATATCTGTATCGAAGGATACAGTTAAAGCTTGAACTGAAGTAATGTCGAAAAACATCGAGAAGCAGCTTGTTCCAAAAGTGAATCAATCGCCATACCTCGCTTTACAGTGTGATGAGTCGAAGGACATTTCTAATTGTTGTCAGTTGCTCGTGTTTGTCCGCTTTTTAGACGTCGACACGTTAATAAATGCAGAATTACTGATTTCACACGAACTGGAAATCATGTCAAAAGGTATCGACGTCATGAACACAATAATGGAATACTTCGAGAAGCATATTACGCTTTTCTATTTCTTTATCTAACTTCACAATAAACAGGTGCATTATACTGGCTACTATAAGTATATTATTTTTAAATATCCCGCTTGCATATGTTGTATTTATGGAAAAATCATCAGCGAGTTCTTTAAAAGTACTGTTTAAGGGGGTCGTCTCGTGTGTCAGATCAAAAGAAGAGAAAACGGCCTTGCATGACTTCTCTGAAGAAGAGGAAGGAGTACTCTATGGTCCGGGCATAGCAGATTGATGGTGAGACCATTTTTTTTTATTATGAATTATATACGACAACTTTCAAACGCGTTTTTCTGAAAACACGATTGTTTCAAATTGCTGCCATGACATCTCAAAAACTATTTGATTGATTCTGCTAAAATTTATACAGCATTTTGAGTACATATATAACTACAGGTTGAACTAAAATAATTAAGATTGCTTCGTTAGTTTTTTTTTATCAGCTATATAGACCCCCAAAAAAATACGAAAAATTAATTTTTTTTCTAAAGCATAAAAAAATTCTAACTTTATTTTAGTTCCATATAGAGCCCAAATCTTACGATTAAAATTGCGTTGGTTTTTTTTAATTTCACACAAGCAGAACGGCCGGAATCATGGCAGCAGTGGAGTACCTCTTTTTATATGTGTTGTTGTTGGGCGGTGTATCTCCGACTACATTCTATATGACTTTAAAAAAATCACAAAGTTTGTTTAAATGTTAATAAAAATGATATACAATTTATAAATTATTTTACTTTAATGGTTTGTCAAAAAAACGCCCCAAAAAAGCATTAAAAAACGGCCTTTAAACTAGACGACCCCGTTGACCGAATTTTTGTTTAACACAACAGTAGATGGTCAGCAGGGATAGATGTCTGTTCTTGAATCAAGTCTATTAAATCGTAACAGCTGTTGGGAACACCAATGTAAAATCGTGGATTTTTAATGATCTTTAATGTACACTCAAAAAATTTTGCTGTCTCTTGTTTTTGATCATCTTCAATTAATTCATTACAGTGAGAAGCAAATTTCATTTGGAGAGAGTGTGTCGATGTTGATGATTCTGCATGAGTTACAGAGGGTGTATATGAAATATCACTATCACACCGTTCTTCTGTCCCAAATATTTTTCTTGACGCTTTGTCTAAGCTGGATCTCCATGGTTTTGTGTTACCACCATTTTCAATCTTGAATGGAGATGTAGATTTGAGATACGATGTTTTCAAGGGTGATGTTGCTTGGCTCACTGAATTAGTAACCGCTTGGATAGCTACTTCCAAATTTGTACGTCATACGTACTTGAATTGATTTGTCAGCTTTTTCTTGTGCTCCTTATGGACTGTCTTTAATTGTGTCGACAATTAAAAAAAAAGAATAATTAATAGATACTCATCTGAAAAAAGATAAAAAATGCACTATAATATTCACGGTAATTTTATACTGTGAGATTTTCGTGTTTTTTTTTCTGGTTGGCAGACAAATTTTGTTGGTATACACTCTAGTTTCATGCGTACTTGTGACACTGATCCCATCACATGATACTCCTTATAAGTGCCCATATCTTCTGGAAACTGGGACGAGAATAGAGTACCCATTGAAATAACAATAATTAGTGGATATTAGCAATGGAGAAAAAGAAACTAACCACAATACAACTTTGGGTTGAGGTCAGGTTCAAGGCTAGAAGAAACAAAATATCACTTTATTAGTTTATCATAAAGGAGATTTTAGAGTCAAAACTTACATCGAAGTGGTCTTCACAGAAATATATTGAAGAATTTATTGACAAAACAGATGGGTCCTGGCGTGCAAGGTTTAACCACTTATCTCCCATGTTTTTCTTATTTGAAACGTAGATGAACAATTTGTCAGTTTTTATCGATGTGTTGCTGCATTAAGGGACTGCACACCACTTATGTATTTTATAATTCATTTTAATAAAGAAAACATCGAATTACGTGTATTCTAACTGACGTTGACACGGCATTTAGTGAGGTGGGCGAACAGGAGGAAACTGCTGTCATTAGTGATGACCTCAGTGCTTACCTATGGCATACCCATATGGGCTGATGCACTGAAAATCCAGGAGTACCGCAGGAAGGCTGCAGCAGCGTATCGCGTCAGCGCCTTCAGGGTAGCCTGTGCATTTCGCACTGTCTCCTTGAACGCTATCAACGTTATCGCGGGAATGCTGCCCATTGAGGTGCTCGCCGAGCAGCGTAGATCGATGTACCAGCAGAAAGGAGCTAGAAACCCCAGCTATGGAAGGACCGAAGCGAGAGCAACCAGTCTCAACCAGTGGCAGACGATGTGGGATGCCTCGACCAAGGGAAAGTGGACACACCGAATAATCCCGAAGGTGGAGATATGGGTGAACGCCCACGCGGGGAGTTCGACTACTATCTCACTCAAGTGATCTCAGGACACGGCTGATTTCCCGGACTGCCCAGCATGTGTAGCAGTCGAGGAGAACGCTGAACATGCATTGTTCCAATGCCCTCGGTTTAGTGCGTCCCGCGCGATAGTCGAGGATCAGCTGGGGACACTCATCACCCCGGACAACCTGGTAGAGTTGATGCTGAAGTCAGCAGACGCATGGGCAGCGATATCGGCTCATGCTGCCGCAGTAATAAAGGAGTTGCGACGTGCAGAACGCGCGAGAAAGAAGAGGACGCCGGAAGACCAGGCAGTCATAGATGAAACAAGCGACGCGAACCCCTAAACCACTCATACCATCTCGAGTGGAACGGGGGATGTAAGGTCGTCTGACAACACTGCAGAAAGAGCTATGGCCTCTCCCGCGATGTAACACCTAGCGGTAATTTATAAGGCCGCAGAGGAACAGGGGTTTTTAGTCGGCGCAAGTCCGACACACGGAAATTATTTGCTACGGTGCGGAGGCATTGTCTCACTAAACCTCTTTATATTTTAAAAAAACACACCCACGAACACACGCACGCTTCGCACGCACTAGTTCGAACAAAATCGAAGGCGGACACATAAGTGACGTTCCTTGTCAGTACAAAAACTGTTTCGTTTTCATAAGATTAATGTGCAAGAATATGCGTTCAACATTGGTGGCCGAATGAGCCAACGATAAAATAGTGAAGATTAAATTACAGGGTGTCCAATAGGAAGTTGCTGAAACTAATCGACTGTCATTTTAAAACACGTGCACAGAATCAGAAAAGCCAAATTGCTTTAAATAGAGGAAACTCTGCAGTTTCAAACGCACATAAATAAAACCCAGACAAATATTTTTTATGTCAATTTATTACGTCTTATAAAAATAACGAAAAAGTACAGGGATTAATGATAGATATTTTCGAAGTGCAAACCGTTAGATTGTGCACAAAAATCAATTCTCTTTTGAAAACTGTGAAAAACTGTGTCCAACATATCGTTCGTTATGTCGCGAACCACTTCCTGGATGGCCGCGATCAGTTCTTCTACTGTGCTGGGGTTTTTAGCGTAACAATGATCTTTAATGTAACCCCACAAGAAAAAATCACAAGGGTTCAGGGCCGGTGAGTACGGAGGCCATTCTAGTCCGCCTTGAGTAAATTTAGGGTACCCCAGACCGATTACTCGAGTCCCATATACGCGATGAATAGCTTCAAACACCTCATGAGTCCGGTGCGGTGTCGCTCCATCTTGTATGCAGTAATAATTTTTAATCAATCCCCTCTTTTTTGCATAAGGGAAGAATTTCGTTTCCAAAAGCTGGTTGTAACTCTCTCCTGTTACGGTAGATTCCAAGAATTGCAAATAAATTCCATTTACTGAAATCGCTGCCCATGCCGTTACTTTTTGTGGATGAGGGCACTTCGCTAGCGATATGTTGGGATAATCCGTTCCCCACAACCGGTAATTTAGCTTGTTTACTTGCCCATTCATCCAAAAATGTGCTTCATCAAAATAAATAATCAATTTCTCATTAAGTTCTTCGGCTTCAAACATTCCCGTAATAGTGTTAAAAAATTCGATGCGTTTCGTCATGGCATGTTCAGTTAACAATTGATGAGTGCTTATTTTATACAGATGAAACTTTAAAAAATATTTCAAAATGTTGTGCAATGATGATTTGGTGACTTTTAATGCTTGAGCAGCTTTCCGAATCGAATCATTTGGATTTTGTTTGAAATAATTCTCAACTTCGTTCATCTTCTCTGGTGCAGTCACCGTAAGAGATGGACCTGGCAACTCGTGTCTACGGTCCTGGAGTGTACCATACTTCACGAAGTTATCGATTATCCTACAAAAATTAACGTAAAATGACTTCAATGCAGTTTAATTGAATTGAAACACAAGTTGTGTAATAGATGAATATGAATAAATATTAAATTCTTACCTTGTCAGAGTGTTTTCGCTGGCAACTCTATGAGTTCCAAACTTAGTAGAAAACCCTCTATACGCATTTCTATAAATTTTTCCCCTCGAGAAGAAGCACTCAATGAGATATACTTTTTCTTCCGTGGTGAGCTCACTCATTTTGACACGCGCTTACTAGCTTCAACCACGGCTGGAATAAAACTGCGAGGCCTCAGGTATGCGCCTTAGAAAAAGGGACCCCTATTGAATTCATGGAGGGAAGAGACACTTATTTAGTTTTAGCAACTTCCTATTGGACACCCTGTAGATAGCATAAGAAACATTTGAATATCATCGCCACACTTTAATGAACTGACATTGTCCCAAAAAAAATTTATGTCATCAGGAAATGTTTTTGTTTGTTCACAATTTTCTAAGACACTCTGTATCTCGTTGTTGAAAATCATTGTTTTGAACAATTTTCAGGAGGACTCTACACACACGAATTATAGAAGCAATTTTACCACTCGTAACATTCGTTGGTTCACTTACTCCTAAACCTTTAATGGGATTATTTTTTAATGTAAAACGCGAAATTATTTATCACCAAGCTTTGGTAGAAAAATTCAGGCCTTTAAGTTTAACCCGTAGTGGTCACACTGGGTCCAGATGACCCCAGGAAATTTTTGAGTTTATATATGGAGTACAACTTTGCAGTGACCGTTTTTTTCAAAAGTTTAAGGCTTTATTATAAAAAAGTGGCTACATATTTTTTAATGAAAGTACTGCCCGTCGCTAGCTACGACCTCGGCCCATCTTTCAGGTAGCATTCGAATCCCGCGTCGATAAAAGTCTTGGTCCTTGGAGGCAATCCAGGAGTCGACCCAATTTTTGACTTCTTCGTAAGTACCGAAGTGCTGGTCAGCCAAATCGTGTGCCATTGACCGGAACAAGTGATAGTCGGAAGGGGCAATGTCTGGAGAGTACGGCGGGTGGGATAAAACCTCCCATTTCAGCGTTTCCAAGTACTTTTTCACGACATTTGCAACATGGGGTCGGGCATTGTCATGCTGCAGTATCACCTTGTCATGTCTTTCGTTGAATTGTGGCCGCTTCTCTTTGAGTGCCTTACTCAAGCGCTTCAACTGACGTCGGTAGAGTTCCCCTGTGATGGTTTCGGATGGTTTGAGCAGCTCATAGTACACAACGCCCAGCTGGTCCCACCAGATACACAGCATCACTTTAGATCCGTGAATATTCGGTTTGGGCGTCGATGACGGAATATGACCAGGCAGTCCCCATGATTTTCGGCGTTTAGGATTATCGTAGTAAACCCACTTTTCATCTCCAGTCACAATCCGGTGCAAAAATCCCTTCCTTTGTTGTCTTTGGAGCAGTTCCCGCAAATGCTGAGAATTCGGCTCGTAGGTTGCCATGTTTGAGTGCCAATAACTTTATAATGCATACACGTATCCGTTAGCTTTTTTAAATTGTTTACATTGGCAGAGCCTCTAGTTTAAAATGCCACTTTTTTATTGAGCTAGGGCCACTACTTCGGCCGCAGTGGCTCTCTAAGTAAAACGGTCACTGCAAAGTTGTACTCCTAATAGCTTCCAAGATATGGTTCAAAATGAAATCTGTCGCGCCATTGGTTGTCGTTTAAAGATACTACAACAACTCCTGATGGTTTTCGAAAGCCAGAGTGTTATCAGAGCGTCGGTAGACATTGATTTGTACGGATGTCGTTTTTGCTGGGGTCAACTAGACCCAGTGTGATCATAGTGTGCCAAAAGTTTAAAAAAACGTGTGCTAAAAAAATTGTTTTTTATCGTCAGTGTGCTAAACAACGTAAGTATCAGTGCACGGACTATTATATTTTTTTTTTCCAGAAACTAATTTCAATTACGTTAATATAGATGCCATATAATTTTCGATCACGATCGATCGCCCAGTCTCTCCGAAATGAAGAGGAGACCGAAGAAATTTTGGACGGAAACGATTCGGAGTCCGAAAATCACGTTTCGGAGGAGTCAGAGGAGTACGAAGACGACCCCGAAGCAACAGTTATACTGATAAGGAAATGGAGAGTGACTGGGAGAACGCAGCATCAACACAGCGTCTGTTGTATAAAATGATTATGCACCTTGTCACGCCGTACATGTTACATCGTTGCATGGAGCCGACGCTTCGGGCCATTTTGCGAGTAGGCATCAACATAATTTTGAAAAGAAATTTAGAGCCCGTTGTTCAGGAAAGAGTCGAGTTAGCGAGCAGGAAACGATGCGGTATTTGTAAGCGAGGAAGCGTCAAGAAGACCAAGTATCAATGTCCGTTATGTCTGCAACATATGTGCAACGAACATCGCGCACGTTTGTGTACCGATTGCACGGGGCACCATTGATTTTTCAAATTTCATATATTTTCTGCTTTTTTTAAATGTTATACTTCATAATATATACTACTGTGTCCAAAAAATAAGGTGACATTGTATTTATTTCGAAAATTCTTTATTTATTTTTCCAAATCAATTTCATCCCCTTCAAAGTAATCCCCTCCCGATGCAATGCACTTATGCCAACGGATTTTCCAATCTTCGAAACACTGATTGTAGTCACTTTCCGGGATGGCCTTCAGTTCCGTCTTCGCTGCGGCTTGAATCTCCTCTATCGTATCAAAACGGTGTCCCCGGAGCGATCTTTTGAGCTTGCTGAACAGCCAGAAGTCGCACGGCGCCAGATCAGGTGAATACGGTGGTTGCGGAACGTTATGGGTTGAGTTTTTGGCGAAACGTATCCGCAGCAGAAAATTGATTCCGCAAACAAAATTTAATGCAAATTCTTTGCTCAACAAATTTCGACATCGCAAAAAACGAAAAACTCACTTTTAGCAGCTCACAAAACGACGCGTATCTCAAACACTAATGAATATTTTGACATGTAAATTTGACATAGATGTCACTGACAGTACTACCAACCTAAAAAAAAATAATTCATCAAATCCTTCGACGCGCGCAGTTTAAATTCAAATGTCACCTTATTTTTTGGACGCAGTAGTATAGTGTTTCAAATTAAAAAAAGTTTTTTCACCTTATTTCACCTTCAAAATTGATTTATCTCATTTCACGAATTTCATTAAAGTTAACAAATTCAATGTTCAAATTAAATATACTTTTTGAAAAGATTGATATAATACTATTTTTTTCTTAAAAGTATACTATTTCGAGAGTAGAACCCAGGAAGTTCTTTTGCTTTATCTCAAAACTTGAAATTTTGAGGAACTTTTTAGTAAAAGATATCAAAAAATTTCAAAAAAAAAATTTCTGGCGTTTTTTCAATGTGAAAAATTTTAAACAGAAGAAAAAACTATTGGATTATAAAGAGGAAGTCTTAAACTTCATTCTCGTGTAAGATTTGAGTGAGATACATAAAAAAGAACGCGAATCGCAACTGTTTTTCTGCGTGGGGTCAACTGGACCCAGTGAGACCAATACGTAATTTTTAGGTGTGACCACAACAGGTTAAAGAAAATTACTTAATTTAGGCTTACATCTGGATTACTAAGTAACATATTATTCACTGCAGCACCATAGTAAACAACATCGATGTCCATAAAATTTCTAGACATTTTTCAAATCAACATTTTCAATTGGAGTACTAATTACATAATCTCTCTTGAAAAAGCAATCAAGAAGTGTTCTTAATGTTTGACTCATTTTTTTTTATATAAAATATGAATTTTTAATTCTGAGAAGAAATTTAAGTTAAGTAATGGTAATTCGAAATCTAAGAATTCCAAAAAGAGTAATGTAATTGGACCTTGAAGCTTTTGCAATATATATATATATATATATATATATATATGTACTGAAGCTAAAAGATGATCATTATCAGATTCCTAGTGCATGAAAAATAGTTTCAGTGCAGGAAATTGCTCCAAGACTTTTTTACTGCTTCATGTACTGATAACCAGCATGTCTGGGACGGGTGAAGTATTTTAAGTACTTTTAAGTCCCAAAAAGTTTGAAAGTCTTTATACTCTGCAACTCTTTTTGGAGTTAAAGGAAAATAATTGTATATGTCCCATGCAAGGTCTTCTTTAAAATGCGACAGTTTTGTACAAGCATACGAAGCTCAAAGATGAAAGGTATGGCATGTACACTTCAATATAAAAATATCGGGAATTTCGGTTTACAGCAATGCAATAACAGAATGATTACGTTCCATCATTACACTTGCCCCGTCAGATGCGAAAACATATTAGATCGCTTTCATATGAAATGTTATTTCCTTCCAAAACGTCTACAATGTGTTCGAATAAGGATGCCGCATTAGCAGCTTCTAATGGAATAAGGGCTGAAAAGCAATCTCAGACCATATTTTTTTTGCATATGCGCATTATGCCTACTTTTTTTTGCAATAATTACCGAAAGCTTATCTTGCCACAGATCTTTGCATAAATTGTCAAAGCTTTCTTTACCTATAATATGATCAACTATTGCGTGAGTTTACATCGTCGAACATTTTAGTTCTTCCGCAATTTTTGTAGCCAGTTAAACGGACGGTATCAGTTTCGGCAAATGCTCCATGATTGCGAATGGTAGATTATGTTCAGCAAAAACGCAGGTAATCTTATTTCACCTAAAAACATAAAAAGCAATCGGAAAAGGGTACCTACGTAAGTAGGTACCTACCTTTTACCGATATAAATATAAAATAGAATAAAGCATAGGTACGAATTACTGAAATATTTGCATCACATTTACGTACCTTGTTTAACTTGTACGTCGGATTTCTGGATTTTTCTAACAGTAAATGAAAGTATTTTTGGTTGAGATTTCATACTCTTAGAAGAGACTACGTGTGCCGGTAAAGAATTGTGTTTCTTTAGTACATATTTTCTCGAAACAATATTTATGTCTTTATTACAACTTTTACAGTAGGTATAGTTTGCGCTTTTGCAACTTTGGTGGAGTCAGCCTGGATATTCCTCTTCCCATTCTTGTCTGTGAAATTGTGAGAATTTTTTTCCTCTTTGCACTCGTCCTTATACTCGGAATCTCCTGACGATGTCGACATTTTGATTTGTCAGTTACATCTCCAGTATTAGATTTATCACTTCTCTTCTATTATTGAATATTGAATGATCTGTGAAACAGTACATTTCTATCTCCTGTTTACATAGACAAGCAAGTTGGCTAAGGGAATTCCCTAATAACGTCGCGTAATATACAAAGGTATTTCTCGAAAGAAGTTGGGAACATATAAAAACACCGGCATCGGGCCATACAGGTATTCCCCGAAACCCGAAATACAAGAAAAGAGTTGCCAAAGCTTGGAAATGTTAAGGCCGTGTATCACGCTGCGAAACGTCGCCGCGGTCACGACGGTATTGCAGAATTTGTAGGTTTTCACTACGAGCCGCCGCAAACTACCGCTAGATGTCGCAGCAATCGTCTGCTTGTGGCGTGCCAATCGCACCGACATTGCCCCAACCTTCACGTCGTCCAATAGGGACGCAGTATCATTCCTCCAATCAGCGAGCTCTGACTTGCGGCGTTTCTCCTGCGCGAGAATCGAGCCGGAAGTGCCTTTACTCTACCTGGGACTTTCGCTACGATACGTGCTTTAAAAAAGACTGACCGCTATATGCGGACGTGTACTCCAATAAGGAGAATAGAAAATAAAGGTATATTATACTTATCTCGGTTCAATTCTCGTGAGTTCTCTTTCTTGCTCCTTAAAAGTTTCCCTGCGGTCGGCGAAATACCCCGCATGCTACCCACACTGCAGAAAAGAGCAGTCTTAAGCCCGCTGCACACGACGCTTGTTTTGCTGCTGGATTGCTTGCGGGGCCCTCTGCTGGCTACTCTGCTGGCAGCGCTGCGAGAAAGTGACGTCACTGCTGGCTCTGCAGCGTGGTTGCGTGCTGGCTGTCGATGATAGAACGTGTGCTATTTTTCGTGACGGCTTGCTTGCGTGTTCTCTTTTTTTCGTGCTCTGTTGTTGAAAAAATATGTCGCAAAGGTGGTCTCCGGAGCAAATTAATGCTTTAATTGACGCATACAAAGAAGAACCGTGTTTGTATGCAACAAATACTCCGAATTACCACAACAAGCGTCTTCGAACTGAGGCTCTTGATAGAGTGAGGAACGCAGTTTTGGGGTTAAAGCCAACCGTGACGGCAAAAGAGTGCTCAACCAAGTTTCACAATTTGAGAAATCAATTTAATATCGAGAATTCCAAAATGAAAGCCTCTTTAAAAAGCGGGACTGGCACCGATGACGTGAGTATTTTTTACTGTAATGAAAAAATTTAAACTAACCTAAATTTAAAAATATAATAAGTAATAAACATTTATGTAAACATTTTCAGGTTTATAAACCGAGGTTCGTGGTTGAGGAAAACTCCGAAGAAGCCAACTATTATGAGAATATTGAGTACGTGGACGATATTTATGACCCGGAGATTGACGAGATTGTTCGAGCGCAGGAAAATCTTCGTCGGTCTTCTTCGGCAGAACGAGTGTTGGACACGAGGAACACTTCGCTGTAACGAACTACACGTCTATCACCATCACCATCACCATCACCATCACCATCTCAACAAAGGAGTCGCTCATCATCCTTGTCATCAGTGACGGCCAACAATCAGCAAGAAGATGTTGTATTTGCACGTCCCAGTACTTCAGCGCATTCCGGCTCTTCAACGTCTGGAGTATGCACATCAGCAAGGCGTAAAAGAAAGAATCCTCGTTTGGGCGACAGCGACGAATTTTCAACCGTCATCAAGAATTTAACCGATTCAATGAATACGCCTATCGCCATAAACACGCCTCCGACAAACTCAACTCCGGACTCGGTCGACGGATTTTTAACGTTCATGGGAAGCTTGCTGCGAGGCTTTCAAGATGAAGAATTGAAGCTAGAAGTGATGAATCAAGTCACCCAATTGATTATAAACGCAAAAACTACCGACTATCAACGATCGAAGAAGTAAAGAGTCAATCAAACGTATGCATAACCCGAAGACAAGAAATCTGCATACAAACTTTGTATTTTTATATATTTATTGAATATAAAATAATATTCATACCATACGGTTTATTTCATTTTTTTCGTGTAAACAATAATGATAGTCCTTCTATTTTTCTGCTGATATTTAAATGTTCCAAAGCATCAACAAATCATATCCCAAAAGTGTGTATGTTTTTATTCTGATGAAGTTGCTGCGAATAGAAATTTGCATATGCACCCTCAAGTGTGTGGGTGTGTGTGTGCGCGTGTGTGTGTGTGTGGGTGTGTTTCTTTTTTATTCTGATGAAAGTGCGCTAAAAAAACGTTGTGAATAGAAATTTGCATATTGCATCCTCAACATTTAGCACGATCAAAGCTTTCTCTATGAGAAAGCCGAAATAAAAACATGCAGTTCCTAATAGGGGAAAATTTGAGCATCGTGCTAAATCTTGAAGAAGCAATTTGCAAAATTTTATTTTTAGCATCTTTTTATGGACTGTTGCATATATATCTATACGTATAATACCAAAGGTGTTCAGTAAGTGTTGTCTGGTGATTCAAATCGTCAAAATGTTGAGGCAGTAAAATATTTTTCATTTAAAATCTTTGTTATTTGGGAGAGAGGATTTCTTTTTCAATTGTCGATATTGTGTATTCAAAAACATGTTTAAAAGTCTTTCGTGCACAAACAAAATTCGAATAATATAAAACCAATGATGACACTTTATTTGTTTAGCATGTTACAAAAATACAGTCAATTCGTAAACGATGTATACAATAAATAAATAAATTAATAATATGAAATTGCTCGTACCGTTATTGACAACTAAAAATTGCCTCGTTCAATAGCGGTATACTGAAATGGCACTATGCCTGCAGTATTGAAGTATTCACAAAATTTATCTCGTATCTCTAATGCTTCATTACTGCTACGGTTATTTAGATTTTGGGAACCATTCTGCCTTTCGGATAACTGTACTACATTACAATTACTATCGGCGCGGCTTGAGATTCTGTAATTATGCGGCACGTACCATTGACTAGAATCATTGTTAGATTTATTGATCAAATAATTATGTAAAAGCACACACGCGTAAGTTATTGTCTCTACTTTTTGAACGGACAGAGATATCGTAGAGAGTAAAACTCGCCATCTGTTTGCCAGTATGCCAAAAGCGTTTTCAACAGTTCTGCGAGCACGGCTTAATCTGTAGTTGAATATTCTTTTGTCGAGCGTCAAGTTTCTCTCCGGATAAGGCTTTAACAAATTAGGTTTTAAGGCAAATGCGTCGTCACCGACAATCACGTACGGTAATTTGTGACAAAACCCTGGAATTTCACATGGAGCAGGCAAGTTTAACGTTCCGTCGTTGATTTTCGTCCATAACGGGCTCTCACGCAAAACAGCAGAGTCATGCATACGTCCATTTCTTCCGAGGTCAACGAACAAAAATCTGTATTCAGCATCGACAAGACCCAGAAGCACAATGCTGTCTTTTCCTTTATAGTTGCGGTAAATTGATCCATCACTTCGAGGAGGACGAAAATTGATATGTTTTCCATCCAGCGCACCGATGCAATGAGGGAAATTCCACAAAGTGTCGAATTTGTGTGCAACAACCTGCCATTCCTCCGGCGTTGATGGGAAATTCCATACTTTCGAGTCTAGTACTTCTACTATCGCTCTCAAAGTTTCATCGATCACTTTTGAAATTGTGTTCGGAGCTATGCGAGTAGAGTAGCTTAAATCTTGGAAGGTGTTGCCCGTTGCCAAGTATCGGAGAGTCACAGTGAGTCTGTCTCTCGGTGATATAGCTTGACGCATAACGGTATCCTGTTTTTTTATGAGTGGAGTCAGAAGTATCAGCAACTCATTCCACTCATCTTCCAACATTCGGGTATAATTGGTGAAACTGGCAGGATCTTCAGGGCTTCAACAAAAATGTAGTATAAATTAAAAATCATTATACATTAAAAAATCAAGTGTAAAATTAAAAATTCAAAAAATTGAGTAACAAATAAAGTGAAAATGTTATGGATACATACCCGAGCTCACCAAACACCATATTCAGAACATTCTGTCCTGTATCACGCCGTAACAGCCACTCGCGACTCCACAATCTACGTTTCCGTTGTTCAAGTGCTCGTTTACGTTTATAAGCAGTAACTACAGCTGCCACGATAATTGCTCTCCTACGTCGAATTATTTCAGCCGCAATAGTTTGTTGTACTTGAGCGTCCATGATACTGTTTACTGTTGGGTACTGTAGAGGTTAGAAACACTCGTCTCTTTAATGGGTGCGTCACTTCGATGCACGCCTAGCGACAAGCACCGTGTGAAGCCAACCTACCAAGGGAGCCATCAGCGCACCCATCGCCACAGCCAACTTCGAACCCAGCGGCAAATTCTAGCAAGCTATCTAGCAGCAAAACAAGCGTCGTGTGCGTTGGGCTTTACAAACAGGCTGGAAACTCCAGTGGTGGGGATAGGTCGCTTTCTGTCACGGTCTTACGTACAAGCAAGAAGACTAGAGATAAGAGACCGAACTCGTGGGATAGGGATAGGTTCTTATGTGACCACCGCCTAGGCGTCGCTCCTAATCGTCCGATACATGCGCAATGTAGTACTGTGCAGTCCAGTAATTCAGGTTTCACACGTGGTCTCCCCTACCCGCTACGTAAACCAATCGCACAGGCCCGCGACCACGGTATTACATACAGATCTTGACACGACGGTGGTAGGGGCGGTTCGCTACGCGCCCCATAAATTATCTCGCCTTGTTGCCGCAAGGGCGACGCTGCGGGCAGAGGAGGTTGGCGTAAACCGCGCACCGCGCGTGCGCATTAGTAAATCATAACTGTATGTGCTTATGTGCATTGGTATCAGGTATTAGGCGATAAACAAAACTAAAGATGAAAAAAATAAGGCTATCCATGCGTTAAGGCCTAGAAATTTAACAAAGCCTTCTGGTCTAGAAATTTAACAAAATCGATTTTTTTTCTTCATTTTATTATTTCTTAGACCTTTCTTAATACGCTCGTGAAAATCATTTATTGATATTTCAAAAATTAGCAGAGTAATAGCAATTATAAGCAAGCCGCGCGCTCAGGTAGCGCGGTCGGGAAGCAGTTGGCGCGCCCGGTATGAAAACTGAACGCGTTTATCGATAACTAATTGACCGATCGAGCTCAAATTTTGCACATACCTTCGGTAGCCTCTTACTGAGGACTGGTAGCAGAATTGAGTCGAACAATAATTTTGCCCACATTTTATAACTCGTCGAATACCCGAAACTGTATGAAATATCGTAAATCAAAGTTTAACAGGCCGCCATTTTGTAAGAAAATTTTTTTAAGTACTAATTCTGCTACCAGTACCCAGAATACTCATACAGATTGCCAATATGTATATTTTTTTTCAGATGCACACATCACCGAGAGTGGGCACGGAATGAGGCGGTTTTCGGCAAACCATGTTGTAAAAAATTTTTTAAAACTACATGAAAATATTAAAAATATTTTTTTTTTAATGTAGATACATTCTCAAAGGAACAATAAATACGTATGTAAAATTTCATCAAGACAAATTCAACGGTGCCAAAGTTATTCCAACCCAAAAATGACGTAAAAAATCTCGCTCTACACCAGACTACTGCGTCTGTGCGACAATAAATTTATTATTATAAGCCCCATGTGTACAAATAAACCGGGAAGCTGTTTGATCTCAAGCGACCCTGATAGCCTTAATAATGAGTGATATTCGTTCAATTCCTTCGGAGCAGAACTTTAGCGTAGTGGGTCTACGCTTAAATTCTGACTAGACGGTTCTTGGTTCGAATTATTTTTCGTTTTTGCCTTATTCCCTTCAATTTTTTTCAGGCCAGTTTTTCCGAAGTGCGTGTTGCAGGTAAGTGTTTTTCTAATTATTTAAGGATTCGTAGAAAAGAGACGTTAATAAGGACACGGCCTATATTTTTTATGTTTCGTCGCATTTTATGTGTTTCTGGTTTTTGTAGGATAATTATCATCGATGGAAGAATCAGGTAACTTATAGGTATATAGTTCTAACGTGAATTGTTTCTTGATGAACATAACTTTTTTCGTTCTACAGCTGTTGAGGAGTATAAGGTATGGCCAAGAAATTACACGAAGCTCAAAAAATGTTATTTTTATTGATTTGTGAGTTTGGCTAAACTTTTCTTCACAACAAATTGTTTTTTTATTTTATGTCTTCTTGGTCGGCATTTTTCATCATCCTTAAATGTACATAATATACAATAGCATAAGAAAGAATCTCGAAGCCATGCTTTGCACAAGGAAAAGAAAAGTCATAACCTGAAAAAATTTCATCAAGCGTGCAATCGAAAACATCTGATGCCATGCAAAATTTTGCGAAACACCCTTCTACATGCCGAGTGGGATCGAAAAATCTCAAATTAGCGTGAATCAGTCCGCCTCTCGATTTCATGTCGACCAATTGCGACACTGAAGACGTACCAGCAGAGTCTGATGTCACAGTTTCTCGGCAAATAGTACACGAGGGGTACATTTTCAACAATTGCTTACACAAAGAATCTGTAAAAAAATGTACATGTGTGAAGACCCAGCATTCCGTGAGTCACAACAGCCCCACACAAGTAGAAATGTCCTATTGTACTATGCGTATGTAAGGATCAAGCCATGCGATAAAAAGCAATTGTAGGTAAGGTCAAAGTTGTTATGATTATGCGCGACATCGCGGTCGGCATGGTAGAACAATTATAGATACCCAAAAATCTCTGAAACGGCTCTTCAGATCCCATCGAAACTTTGCCAAACGACGTCAAATAGATAGACGAAAAGCTGTCTGCCCCTCAAATTCAAAAAAATTAAGGGGCAGACAGCTGTGAATTATTTAACGTGGGTTTTAAATGGAAAAAAGCCCAAAAATACCAAGATTCAACGCCCTGCGTTTATTCGAGGCGAGAAGAACGTAGCTTGTATTTGACATTTTAAAATTGACAATATCTTTATTAGTTTCAGAGATATAAGCGTTTGAAGAACAACTTTTTCCTGGAAAAATGAAAAAAAAAAAATTAAGAAGTATAAACCGCCGAAATTACCAGTTCGCACTGGGCAGAATTAATGAAAATTCGACGAAGAATCTTGCTCTTATTCAGTTTTTCGACATTCAAATATCTCGATATTCCCTGAAATACGAGTGTCTTAAAAGAAGTTTGCCGGAAAAATTGTAAATATATAATAACAAAAATACTAAAATTATTAAATCAATTATTTGTATTTCTTATGTACTCCAACCTATAGGCGAAGGGTAGAGAACATAAAGCTGGAGTCTGTTTTGTCAGTTTTGGTACGTTTCCGTGGCGCTATCTATACTACGAAACGAAATTTTGTTCCGGCAACACCACTTACCGAGTACCCGATGTGAGACGAGTATTCGAAAAACTTGGGTACTCGATAAAGTTCGAGTATACCCGTCCGATCACGGGTACCCGATCCGAATCATAGTCTGATTACCAGACCCGACCCGACCCGACCAATTCTGCTATCCGCACACCCCTAGTACTAGGTGCGCAACTAAGTTCCCGGGTTTCACACATGGGTGGCGCTAGCGACACATGTAATCGGCATACAGGTCTGAACTTGGGTGTCTTTATAGCTTGGACATCTGTTAAGAATACCCAGTCGTAATATAAACAAATATCGCAACACAACGACCTTTTTTTAACCTGAAAAATGTCAAAGTTTGTGCCAAATGAGTATTTGCGGGAAGCATTGCTTTTCTGCTTCAAGCTAAAAAAACAGCAGCTGAAGCACGTCGGTTACTTGAGGAGGCCTACGGCAAACATATACCATCAAAAACAACGTGTGAAGATTGGTTCAAGCGGTTCAGAAGTGGCGATGTTGAGACTGGGGACAAGGAGCGCTTGGGAAGACCGCAAACATTTGCGGACGCCGATCTGCTAGCGTTATTGGATGAAGATGACACTCAAACAGAAGATCAACTTTCCGAGGCATTAAATCTGACTCGGCAATGTATTTCGAAACGTTTGCACCCCATTGGAAAAATTCATAAAAAAGGACAGTGGGTGCCGCATGAGTTGACTAAGAGACAAATGGAAAAGCGAAGAGCCACTTCCAAAATTTTGCTTTTGCGGCAGACCAGAAAGAGTTTCCTGCATCGAATTGTTACTGGCGATGAAACTTAATATATTTCGAGAATTCCAAACGCAGAAAATCGTGGCTTTCACTTGGCGAAGCGTCAACATCGACGGCACGGCCAAATCGCTTCGGAAAAAAGGCAATGCTCTGCGTTTGGTGGGACCAGAAAGGAATCGTGTACTATGAGCTACTGGAACCAGGCTAAACTGTCAATAGGCATCGCTACCGACAACAACTAATCAATTAGAACCACGCATTCGATTTTTGAGGATTTTTGTAATTTTTTTATCGATCGCTTAGAAGGTTCCAAACCAGGTAACAAATCCGTGCTTGAACTTCTTAGTGAATATTGCGCGTTCACCTCACTAACATTTAAATCTGATATATCAATTTCCGAATCACTTATGAATATTGGATTAATCAACACATTTACTTTTTAATATCCCGGACGCGCCCCCAAAATTAATATGTCACATCCGGAAAGGATGAGAGGATAATAATTTCGTTTCCCTCTTTGTCGTCTACGCCTAGGACAATAGCACGGGATGAGGGTAAACAGAGGTAGTGCGTGGGAAATAATAGAATTAAGGAATTGACGCGAGGTTTCGGTACTGAGGAATAATTCGACAGAATTGGTGTACGATTAACACTATGTTATTTATTATGAGATACTCGGCGGGCAGGGCTACGATGAATGATACAAAACGAACAAGGTATAGGCAGCTTACATTGGTTGTGTGTTCGACCCTCGCTCGGTTGCTCGAATGTTTGTTGTCACTCGCGTTACAAGGGCCTTCGCTCTTGGCGTGGTGCGCTCGCTGGTACAATCGCTGGTAAGGCGCTCGCAGGCTTTTACGCCAGTCGCGTGTATAACATGTGTTTACTACGACTAGGCGCGAGGTCGATGAATTAAGACTGATCTTTACGGACTGATGATCGAAATTATAGAATTGTTGAATAGCACTTTTGTGACTTGAAAAATAAAGACTGTTCGTTTGAAAGTTAATTAGAGATATTCGTAGGCTTCTGAATGAATACTCGATACAAAAAGTTAATTCTATATTGGATAATGGAAGATTGAGCTTTGAATACAATGGCTGTTGTTGGGAGACTGCCATTGAGCCTCGATAAAAGTACTTCATTCGATGGTAGTTGACGGAAGACTGTTTCAACCTTTTGCACACTGGCCCTTCTTGGTTCGCATGCGAATTTTTGAGTGATTCGGAGACAGTCTTTGGTTTCTCCTCTTGGAAATAATGGCGCTGATCGAAGGGGCAATTTCGCTGTGTCAACGGAACGCGCATGAGGTATGTAGCCGAAATTCGCACATTGAAAAAAAAATTCGTTCATCCAAAATTCAGTCGGTATAACAAAATTGTATCTTTAAATAAGTTCAACTTGATTTTTGATTGGCATAACATCTGCTTATTTAGCATGTCTGAGCAACTGTTAAAACAACAAAATTTCGAGACAACAAAATGCATTTTGCACATTCAACGATTCTTTTTTGTCAGTGCACTAAATCGTTTGTGATAGCGCGGCAACCGTTTGATTCGGGCGGCCCGGATATTTGGATACCCCGCTCTGGTTACTGGGTTAAATTATGCACACTTCTCTTTGTCGCCATGTAGATGGGCCAGCGTAAGGTTTTTGAAGTGAGTTCCTGTTTGATTTCTCGAGCTGTGGCTTTCCCTGGAATATTGGCGACACCATGTAGATGGGCCAGCGTAAGGTTTTTGGAGCGACTTCTTGTTTGATTTTTCGAGCTGCGGCTTTTCGTGGAATATTTGCCTGAGATCGTGTTCTTGTTGAAAGCCAATGTAATAGGAAAAGTCAATGACTGGCGATGCTGCTATTGTGCATATATCGCTGTGGTTTGAATATGCTCGCGGAACGTACGCAAGTTCCTTTTTATGCTGTCACGTGTCTTATTCTTCGATTTATACATATAATAACTTATGACGGCAAATGAGAATACTGGGAATAACCAAGAGAAGGGACATTTGCTGGGATGCAACACATTCCTGTCAGATCGTATTTCTTTCTGTCTCACTAATTGCCTCAGGTTCATGCATTTATCTCATATTTTTTTTCGAAATCAAAGAGAAGTCGATGGAACGCCATCCGCCATCGTTATCTTTAAACGCTCTATCCACCGATATATGATGCACGAGCATTTTTTCCTTAACGGATTTTGGCTCGTATAACTAAAAATTGTCCGAAACACCAGGGAAATGAGCAGGCCCGGCAGTAACACAACCTCTGGTCCCTGCCAAAACGGGCACAAGCGAGGCAATTAAATCCATGAAACTGAAAATTCAGGGAACCAAATCATTAGACTCCACAGTGGTAGAATACGGAGAACCCGAGGAGACTGATTTCCAACTCCTGGACAAACCGGACGAGGAGTTGGATGAATTCGCCAGTGACTTTGAGAGCACAGAAGCAACATGCAGCAAGAACACCGGGAAAATCGAGTTCGACAAAAGCGATGAAGAATCAACGAAGACTACTGCTTTCCTCATATCATCGAATCACTGAGCGTACACCGGAGGAGGAAATGCATGTCGAGAATTATCGTCACTCGACACCGCCCTGAAGTTCGGCAACTATCTCTCAACATTTACGAGAACCCCGAATCTATCGAGCAGAAAGTGGGTTATCGGAGCCCACGGACGCGATACGGGTTCCGGTCGAAACCTACATTTTTTGTGAGAAAGTCCGGGGAATTCTTGACAGTGGAAGCGAAAGGTCGTACTTAAGCCAGACGGCTTACGATAAAGTAAAACACCTTCAAATCAAGGAACCTGTGAGCGGCGCTACATCTGAGAATGGTCTGAGACTTGTTGATAGATCGATAATTAAAACAAAGGGAAGTACAAGCTTCATAATCGACGAGGGTGACATCTGCGGCCCACAATGGTTCACCATCCTGCCCACTCTGTCAAGCGATCTTGTCATTGGCACGGATTTTTTGACTTCGTTTAAAGTCAACGCAAACATGGTCACAAAGACATGGACACTAGACGAAAGAGATCATTCGTATCCTCTGTCGACTCAGCACGCTAAATGGACCAAGTTGGAAGTATTGTTAGTACATGAAAATTTGAAATTAAAAACGTTTCTCAAAGCCGAGTTCACGAAAATGAAAAATGAAGCCACGCGTGTGGCTGATCTTATCCAGCACACTATCGAACTAATAGATCACACTCCGCATCGACAGAGGCCCTACCCACGAAGTGAGGCGGGCCGAAAGTTTATTGATAAAGAGGTGGACCGATTATTGGACAAGGGGCATATTACGTGGAGTAAAAGCAGTTGGGCATGCTCACCGGTTGTCGCTCCAATAGCGAATGGAGGATTGAGAATTTGTATTGAATATCGTGTGGTGAAACGACAAACAGCCAAACCTGCGTATCCTCTGCATAATATGAAGTCCATTTTATCTCAATTATACGAGGCAACAATAATTTCGACATTGGACATAAGCGAAGCATTTCACCAAATACCAATGGAGAAAAGAGTCGTGAGTACACAGTATTCGTCGCGAAGGAAAAGGGCTCCTGGAATGGGTCAGCATGCCGTGTGGCTTGACGGGAGCGCCTTTTACGTTCCAACAACTAATAGACAAACTCAAGCGAAGAGTCAAGGAAATAATAGCTCAGAGAAATTTATCGAATAAATCCGGAGATCAAGTATTCACGTACCTGGACGACTGGATTGTGGTCAGCCAAACGTTCGACGAGCACCTCACCCTCACGATTCCATCGTTGCTTTTTGAAGTGTTACGAGAAGCGAAACTGACCCTCAATCGAGAGAAAAGTTGCTTTGCTTGTAAGGAAGTCAAGTTCCTAGGATACATCACTGACGAATCGGGTATTAGACCAAATCCCGAAAAAATACAGCTGATTCTTGACTTTCCAACGCCAAAGGATCGGGCACAGCTTCGTCCGTTTAATGGACTGGTTAACTGGTACCATCGTCATCTTTGAAATATTACAAGTGTTCAAGGGCCGTTAAACCGATCAGTCCAAAGGTCCCTTGGAAGTGGACTGATGTAGAGCAGAAAGCTTTTGAAGAAACAAAACGAGCTTTAGCTAAGCCACCGAGGTTATGCACACCTATACCCGGCCAACCATTTATTTTGTATACTGATGCCAGTGATACCGGGCTACGTGGAGTCGTAGTACAACAAGATCCAGAGAGCAAGGAAGAACGATTGCTCGAAGTTTTAAGTTGACCATTACGAGGTTCTGAGTTGTATTACATCACAACTGAAAAATAATGTTTAGCCGTAGTTTGGTCAGTCGAAAAATTAAGGTGTTACCTCGAAAAATGCCCTTCGCTGCGGTGCCAGATCATCAAGCTCTGCAGTGGCTGTATGGGCTTAGAAATCCCATAGGTCCACTAGCGCGATGGCCAATTCTATTATTGCAACATAACATGACTGTCGAACACAAACGCGGAACTAGTAACGAAGCACCCGATGCCTCATCACGAATGCACGATGTGAATGCAAACTGTCAAATCTGGAAAGCCATAGTTGAAGCGACTGCAAGGAAACGAACGCAGATGGAAGCATTCTCGAGTCAAGATTAGTACGCTTTGAAATACGACATTATCAACAAATCGCCTGATACATTTTCCGAATTGAAAATTGAGGACGATAAGCTGTATTATTATCGAACAGATTTCAGAAAGTACTTGTATGATGATGAACGCCCCAGGAAGGAAGTAGTCAAACCAGGAGAAGTACTGGAGATTCTACGCGAAAATCATGAACCCCCACGAGCCGGACATCTTGGGAAAGCCAATACTTACGAGCGAATCCGACAAACGTATTACTGGCCTGGGATGTCGCAAGATGTTGGGAAGTTTGTCGAAGAATGTGAAGTTTGTCTCAAAGTAAAATATAATCAAACCCCGATAAAAGAACTACAAACCACAAGACCGTTGCTGAAGCCATGGGCTCAATTATCGATTGATGCTGTCGGTCCCTTACCGCGTTCCAAGAAAGAAAATAATTATATCCTTGTCGTTCAAGATCTCTATACGAAGTACGTAGAGGTTTTCCCTGTGCGAAACCAAACGGAAAATATTGTTGTCAAAGCCTTAGATACCGTATGTGATCGATGGGGAACAATCCCTGAGTCAATTATCAGCGAATATGGTACGGAATTTATAAACGAAGATCTCAAAGCGTTCTTGATAGCAAAAGGAGTAAAACATATTACAACACCACTAGCTCATCCACAAACTAACCCCGTCGAATGCGTTGATCGAACCATCAAACCGATGATAGCCGCAACGATTCGCTCGAAACACAACGAATGGAATCAAGAATTGTCCACCCTTCTACCTGAATCACGCACGCGAAGCAGTAATAAATAACCGTAAATACTGCGCGAGTGAACAACAGGAAATCACCGATGACTTAGTCAAGGAATGGATAACGAAGATAAATAGGTTCGACGAATTGAGACATAAGGTCGAGCAACAAATTCGAGAATACGCCAGCAAACGAATCGGCAACGCAAATGCGGTCAAAGACGAGATAATTAGTGTAAAGCCAGGTACGGAAGTTCATTATCCGAACAAAATATTAAGCAGTAAAGCCGAGGGTTATTCATCAAAACTAGCTCACCGTTTCTTAGGTCCCGCAGCAGTTAAACGAATAATAGGTCCCATGGTGGTCGAAGTGGCGAGCAAGGATAACAAAATCATTGGAAATTATTATGTTACCGATCCAAAAATACCGCGTAATTCAGCCGAGCCTGGTAAAAACAGTCATTCGACGACACCACGATTAGAATCGCGATCCCAATAAGTTCGACAATCATTGACCCCGAATTTATTTGTAAAATTGAGAAAATTTATTGATAAAGAATTAAGATATAAAGTATGGAAATGCACGACATCTTTATCAAATACAAGCCTTTATGTTGTATTATATGTTCCTATGTTGTTCGTCTTCAGTTAAGCACAGAGTCAAGATAATTTGTCAAGTAATGAGGATCATGGCATTTGGAGAATAAAAGTTGCAATTTCTAAAATGTCTGAGATGGTAAAAGGATCCTGCTGACGATGTCAAGATCTGGCGATGGGGAATGAGACAGGAAATATCGTCCTCGACTCGTTCGCTCGAGTACAGAATCCGAACGCCGGATACACGTAAAATTAGCATGAGTTATCACGTGGTAACGTCACATCATTTTGGCGAATGAGGGACAAGAATTCTCGAGCTCAAGTGCTCGAGAATTATCGAAATTTGCTACGTAGCAGCTACAGAGAAGAGGTTAGGGAAGTCTACGCACGACACTTGACCCGAGAGGGACGATCTCAATCTGTAAAGAAATTGTCCTGTCATAAATTGTATCAATTACTTCAGTCTACGATACGTATTGACTTGTATAGTCCGCATTTTGTCAAATTGTTATAAAATTAATTTTGTCAAATTTAGTGAGCATGTGAGTGTGATTCTGAGTGGAAATTAATTGTCAAAGCGGATCTGGCTACCATGGGTCCTGCATTGCCATATTTGTCGAATTATCCAAAAGGGGAAAGACGTCTGTAACATGAATTCGAAGGACGTAATAAAGGAAAATGTGTCAACCGTCAACACGAACGTCAGTCGTCTTATAACTCTTTTATTCTGCTCTGCTAGATCCCCATTATACCCTTGACTTTGTTGTCTCTTATCCCGCCAACTGGACCCATTTCTCTTGCTCTCGCTAGCCGCTAAAGTTTTGTTAGCGTTAATGCTAACTGGCGCCCAAATCGTGCAGTCTATTCGTGACTTTCGTGAATTGTAACAAAGAGCCCTGTCAGCTGAACGGACCTCGGCCGCGGCAGGTGAAGGAAAAGAAACCTGTCTCACAATATATGAAAATACAGCGCTCTCAAATTTATCGGGTTTTCAGATTATGTTAAATTGTAGCAATGCTGGAAACTAAACCATACCGCCCCCCCTTCCCCCGTAACCGCCGTCGCTCACCTATGTGGGTAACCCTACCGCCGGGACTCTAGCGACCACTACAATATTTAAAAGTATGTACAGATAGCTACCTACCCTCACCACTGGAATTCGAGATCGTTTCCAGGCCTGTATGTACGACCGTGAGCGATGCAGTTGCTGCAAGTCCGTGTGCGATGCGTGTGTGTACACATTACCATGCGGGATGGCCACCAGTTGAAAGACTGATGCATTAGATTTTTGGGATTGTCGATAATATTTTGAGCATTTACACTCGAGAGGTGACTCTCGCTCACCACTTACTATCCGAGCAAAAAAGTACTCGAGTGCAAAGGGGTATTTCACGAGTATCACACAATCTTAAGCGCAAGTCCACGCTATAATCATATCACTCCTGCACGTAGTACATCGCACAGGTCGAACTTTCATCCTCGTATGATGGTAACTAGCTTACGCGAAGCGCTTCGCTTGTAGCCACCTGGCGGATTGTTGGCGAAATACATTCAGGTAATGTTTTCCCGGTCAGAACATTGATATTTCCTGACAACGCGACAAGGCGTTCAAAAACCTTCATAAGCCACGAATTACCTGCTTTATTTGTTTGTCTCATTGAATAATTTGTCTAGTCGACATGCTCAAATCATTAGTTATAATAATCCCGGTATTTATGATGAGCATTTTTATCCTCGTCGATTATCATTGCGGTGAACTTGCTGATGCTTATGATTTTTCGACACTTTCAAGTAATAAGTATCAGTACCATCTATTTATCTTATTATCTATCTTCGAAAGTTTAGCTCGTCAGTGTACAATCACTTCTCTCGTTATCTTCCAGTGATTTTTTGACCAGCTCTCGTTCTTTTTCTGATAAGAAAGCGACGAATTGGGGTCTGGTCTATTACACGGCAAACCTGATCCACGCTGGAGGCCCCAACCATGCTTTGATGTTTTTTAGGGATCGCAGATAAAGCAGAAATAAAAATTTATTTCCACATTGGATATCGCTCTTGATGTCCAACAAACGATGAGATGAGAATGACGATCTCGAGAAAGATCGGCTTATAGGGCCGGAGTTAATTAAAATTGACAAGTAAAACAATTATGTTCAATAAACAAAAATACGTATTTAAACTTTCAATTGCATTTTAATTGACGTGGGTCGTTCCGAATCGGTGTTATCGATGCTAGAAACACTAATCGCAACTATGATAGTGAACATTGGTTATTGTGATTTTTTTGTAATCGAAGTAGCGAATGTTGAGCGTAGCCGTTCATTTTTCATTTAAAAAAGCAATATTCCGAAAATCCCTCGAATAAATATTTGTTTGACGATGCTGCCACTTACGTGGAAAAATAATTGAAAAAGGATACGCTTAGCAGAAAGCTCATTTATGCAGATTAAGAAAATGGTTTTTTCTCAGCTTGACCATGCCCGAGGTATCGACCCTATCGTCGGAAGACTAACTTTCCATAGACCGGCGCTCTACTGTATATATATACCGTTGTTAATTCTTATTATATTTAAAGAAATGGAAATTACATCGAACTTTAATGAAAAATCGAAAAAAAAAAACAAATAATAGGGAAACATAGAAGGAAAAAGGAGACACGAAGCACTTGTCAATTATTATTTATTTACTTTCACGAGAATCTCTTATTTATATTATTTACAACTATATAATTCGAGTTTTTCGTGAGAGATCGATCATTCGTTGGGGGCTCACGCGGGCGCGATGACGAACATTTTTATAATACCCGTGAGACCGTAAAGATCGAAGTACCTACGAAATATGAAGCCGCAACATCGATTATCAAACTTACAAAAATGTTTACTCGTCACGAGCTCATGGATCTGGGAATTTCTTTGCTTGTTGTTGTTTTTTTTTTCGACATTGCGAGTCTCCTTTCCCGTCAAGGTTACGTGGATATGTCTTCCGAACGAATTTCCTCCACTGTGATTCTTTGGCCTCTATTGATCATTAACGCTATCAATATTATTATTATTATTATCATTATAATTATTATAACTGATATTATTATTGATCTATTTTTATGTATACATAAACGTGTAACTTTGGCACTGTCTTTCGTTACACTCGACGATGTCTGATAACACGCAAGGAAGGTGAAACGTCTCACGGATATATCTCGATGATATGTTTTGTCTTTGCATTGCGGTGCCGCCATTTTGATGCGTGCCCGGCACGCGGTACGCGTAAGTGAAATGGAAGCGCGCCTTTCATATTGTCCGTCCATGATATGTCAATTTCTCACCTTCCGTTGCCCACATTCGATCATTTGTCATTTCTCTCTCTCTCTCTCTCTCTCTCTCTCTCTCTCTCTCTCTCTCTCTCTCTCTCTCTCTCTCTCTCTCTCTCTCTCTCTCTCGATTAATTATTTCTTCAAATATATTTGTATCTATACACGCGTCAACATTTCCAATGCAACGAGGTGTAAAACGATGATACGCTCAGTTGGAAAATTCCCTCACTTCCTCTCGCCCCAACCGGCACTGTTGTAGAACCATGACGAAGCACTTTCGTCCCTCGTTTTACTCCATGTATTGTCGAGTCCGCTCCCACCGCCGTCCTTGACAGACATTTTCAACCAAATTCAGTTTACAATTAATGAAAATGTGAATTTTGAGAGGTACGCTATTTTTAGTTGTATTTTTGACCGTGCACTCGCCACGATGGGGTACTCGATTATTTCTCTGTTGCCAAGTGCTAATTTATCACAACACATGAATTCGCATCCATTAAAAGCGTCCACCTGTCGAAATTCCAACACGATAGATGATGAATTGCCAGTAATATTTACCACGACATTCAATTGATGGGGCGTGGGCGACAGGTAGTCCATGTTCGTGTAATACGACGAATAATTCTGATAGCATTGTTGCTGCGACGCGCTTGTCGTCCACGGCAGCCTCTGATGATCGCCTGGAAATCCACCTCCATTCTCCGTCACCGCAGGACTCCAGATACTGCTGCTGCTTCCGCCGCTACTGTACACCGTACCGCCCAACTAGAAATTGAGAAAACGATTGGGCTGAAAGTTCGACGTCGATCTCAATACTTTGGAGATCAGGGGTCTCGATGGAAAATGATGAAGTTCGGTAAACCAAACGACTTTTTTGGACTGGTCCAGGAGACGATGGGGTGCAGAAGTCCAAATGCTTTGGTAAAGGTGCTAAAAAAAGCGCCAGTGAGACTGGAACATTTCGTTATGCTAAGTTTTATCACCAGGGTCGCTTCGGTCCAAATAATTTTATCAATACAATAATAAACCACTTTCATATTTTCCAAGTGAGTGCCACATTGTCGTGGAGACGAATTTCCATGATCAATTGTATTTATTGGGTCTAATCACGTGGCTACATATGATTTTATGACTGTACTATTCCTTTTGTCTTCGGAGCGTTTCGAGTCGGTGATTTATTAAGGCAGTAGTCTGCTTTACAGGCTTCAAAAAGTCGATTTTTCGTTTTTGTCTTAAATCTATTCTAGGAAGGATTATTTTATGGCCCGGGGATAGCTGATTAACATCTAATTAGTGTAAGTATCCAAAAACTTATATTTTTTTGGACCGAAAACTTTAAAGCCCGTTTTCTCGAGTTTTCATTTTCACAAGTTTTAGAAAACGGTGCCGGCGATAGCAAAAAGAATATATGTCCGATCGAAAAAAATCAAAGTGATCTAGCTTCAGTATTAAATTATCTTCTATTTGAACTAAAAAAGTTGGACAAAAGTACTATTTAAATTACTTGTTTTGCAACTTAAAGTGAATTTTTTTTCAAACTTCGAAAAAATTTGGAATTTCATCGTTTCTTCGGTATTTTTTAAGTTCATATAGAAAAGGAACTTATAAAAACGAAAAAAAATTTGGTTTGACTGTTTCAGATGCATCGCACGACCTCCATCACCGGCACCGATTTACAAGTGCAGACTCCAGGCGCCCCAGAAAAATCGTTACAACTTTGAAAAATTTCAATATTTTTTAATAATAAAAATTGTTTTTTAAAGCTTGAATATAATACACTATCGTCTCAAAGTTTCGTTTACCGCAATCATTTCCTTCCCTTTAAAAAAAATTGCTGAAAAAACGCTTTTTTTTCGGCTTCTGAAGCAGACTCCTGCCTTAACAGTGTTATTATTTTCATAAACACTCGGAAGCGCAATTCTTTGCAAAGAAATGAAAACAAAAATCGACGATCGGGCCCACGGATTTGCTTGCGTTGAAGTCCGTTCAATGCAGGCAGAGCCGAAGGCACAGCTAATATGTACGTACATACATACATACATATCTAACTAGTGTTGTGAATGCGAAAGTTTGTATATGCGTTACTCAATCATGCCGAAACGGCTTAACGGGCTTGGATGAAATTTCACGCACATCGGATACATTTTATCCCAGTAAAAAACGTCGGTGTTTTTAATTACGTAATTTTTCAAAGTCCTATTTAAAATAATAGTCATTTAAAAATCAAAACTAATAATAAAGATTATTTACGCCCTGCAATAAGTTTACGTCCTCGCTCGATAGATGGCATTGAGCTCGAATTAGATCGCGCTATGGTTTCGTTACACACTTCTAACAAGATGTCGGTCGACTCCAAATTTTCGTGTGATGATATACACTGAGAAAAAGAAATCGTTGAATGTGCAAAATGCATTTTGTTGTCTCGAAATTTTGTTGTTTTAACAGTCGCTCAGACATGCTAAATAAGCTACAGTTCACACCACTAAAACTATCAGTTAGGTCAACAAAACGTTTGTTATGCCAATCAAAAATCAAGTTGAACGTATTTAAAGATACATTTTGTTAAATCAACTGAATTTTGGTTGGATGAACGAATTTATTTTTCAGTGTATGTTATACCGTAAAAAGGTGAGGATTAATGGTTGTAGTATGATTTATGTGATCATACTACGATTATTAATCCTCATTTTTTAAGGTTTTTTCACGCTCAAGTGCTTCGAAGTCAATTGAATT
Source organism: Ophion obscuratus (assembly GCA_964007375.1). NCBI lineage: Eukaryota > Metazoa > Arthropoda > Insecta > Hymenoptera > Ichneumonidae > Ophion > Ophion obscuratus. Next base: position 61,156,314 of record OZ023315.1, on the reverse strand, counting down.
TTAAAACGCGCTACAACTTTGCACTAACATGTTTACATTAGTGCTATTGTTCGGCGGACACCTTGCAGTACAGATAAGTGGTTACCTGTCGTTTGAAAATCACAGTCGTCTATTATTTGTCTAAAATAGTGTTTTAATACTAATTGGCTATTGTTTTATGGACTTCGATTTGCTGTTTAGGATTTATCGTTTTGATAAAATAGTCATTCAGTACGAATTGTCTATTGTTTTTCGGGCTTTTATTGACTCTGGTTTCAGGATTTGTCGTTTTTCAATCATCCAATGTCGACTACACACTTAAATTGCACTTTTATACTACCATTTCGTTAATTACCAACACTTACCTTAAGGGGGAATATCAGTGTGAAAAAAATCGATTTTTTTTTGCTTAAATGGATAGTTTTGGCCTTTGAGAATATGCCTACAAATTTTCAAAACAATATTTGGCTTAGAAGTATTCGAAATTGGCCTACTATACGTGCCTTTCTATACTGTAAACGCGTTTTTCTCGAAACCATGTTTTTTTACCTGGTTGACAGCATAACTCTGTCAAATTTCGTCCAATCGACTTAATTCAAAAAGGATTCTCTACAGAAAACTTATCGCTATCGTCGCATCGTAGAGCTTAAAAAAAATTGTTTACTTTTTTAACAATTTACTGCCAAATTTTTGTGTAAAATTTGATTTTTCTCCAAATGGCCGCCATTTGTTTTTATATTATAATTTAATAATCTTTTTGAATTTTTGACTTCACACGCTTGCTGTGGCACCTATGCTGTCAACCGTCGGGGAGTTTTTTTTTGAGACGCCATTTTGCGACAGCACCTCTGCTTAATAAAGTGTACTAAAAATAAATATAAAAAAATCCTTGTATGCTTCATTACTTCAATAATTAATACACAAAATTTCAAATAATTTGATCCAGCCATTAAAAAAAAAATCCCAAAAAATACCTCATTTTTCAGCCTGTCACACTGACATTCTCCCTTAAGGGCGGGGTAAAGTATTAAAATTATTTTTTTAATTTTTTAAATGAATGCATAATATATTAAGAATATTGTGTTAAAATTTCAAGTCGATCGGAGTAAAATTGACGAAGTTATGAGTATTTGAGCGTCTATTGTTCCATGCCGTTCTCTTCTCTTCTGCGTTTTTCAAACCGTTTTTCTGAGACTTGTCATATTTGAAGTCCGTGTGCACGATAACTCAAAATCTACTGGACCAATCGCTTTGAAATTTTGCACAGTACTTCTTCATATAATTCACCAGGTATTGTCGATAGCTTTTTTGTTTTTTTAAATAATTACTAATTTTTCATCAACAAATTAGCCGATTTTTTTTAGCGAAAATCGGCTTTTTGGCTCCCAAGTGCTACGAAAAATCGAAAAATCGAAAAAAAAAATCCTCCCGTGATTACCTCGAGAAACATCTCCTTTAACAAATGCATTTTGATTTTTTTGTTTCAAATGATTCTGTTGCGAGTTATGGTGCACACCGCAAACCAACTTTTTTTCGAGGCGCCTCCGGGGTTTAATTTTCACTCGCTCAATTTTGAATATTTTGCAATGCAAATTTAGGAGAATGTTGTTCAAATGTTACTTTATTATATGTAAATTTTTCAATAAACGAACACTATTCGTTACGCCAAACAAAAATCTTAAAAACATGCCTTTTTTTCGCCGAATTAACTTTACCCCGCCGTTGAGTCAGTGTCTGAGAAATGTGGCACTCTACCTTCTTTCTTTCTTACTTTTTTCTCTTAGTTTATGTCCTCTCTGGATCATATCCTGAAGTGCATGCGGGCGAAGTACGGGCTAAAGCTAGTATATATGTGTGTGTGTGCGCGCGCGCGCGCGCGTGTGTATGTGTAAACAGGTCGTCTCAAATAGTGTTACAAGCTTATATCGCGGAAAGTACGAATGATAATAAAAAAATGTTTGTAATAAAAGTTGTTCCGTTTCGAGGAAAAAGATGGTGATGTCAATTTGACCTTGGGTATATGGGCCAAGGTCGTGTAAAAGTAAACCTCAAGTTTTTAGAGTAGAATCGGTTTTGCATTGCATAATCTTACGAGTTACTTCGAGAGTTTGTCAAAACATTGAGGTTAAGTATTTTTTTGCTGAGTAATTTTTATGTTAGGGGACTTGAAAGTTAAAATACTGCGGGTATAAACGGGTAAAAGCGGGTAAAAAATGCGTCAACTGCATGCGCTCACGGTAGATTCTCGAATTACCGTTTAAGATTTACAATGAAATTATCTATTACTCGGTAGTAAATGTTGATCTTCCAGTATTCGTCTCGTTGTGTATGGGCCGTCAAGCCTAATGCATTTCTTTTGCCCACACTTAACATAATTACGAAATTTAAATGTCTATTTAATTTACGTAATGAGATAGCTACTTTTTATACAAGTTACGAAATTACGACGAGGACAATAGTTCAAGTTTGATTAAATTATTTCTTTATGCTTGGTTGGATAAGACAAATAAAAGCAATCAATTATTTTGGATTGATTTAGGGGGGGGGGGACCCACCCTGCCCTCTCTAGTTATGCCAATGTGCATAATAATCCGTACTTTCTGACATATGAGCTTCCAACACTTCAGCTAGGACAGCATGTACACACGCGCCCACAAACGCACTCCGAAGCACGCCTGAGAGGAGAAATCAGTGAGGTCGACTCATGGATAAGTTCGTCATTGTCGACGGAGGGTATTCTCGACTTTGCGACCGTTCTTTGTTCGACTGATGGTAAGAAAGGGACGCTCGGTTGATAATATTGGGGCGAGATGGGAACTCGGTCGATAACTTACGCTCGGTGGAGTCGTACTGGCTGCGAGAAGCAAACTCGTAGAGCTACCGGCTGGCTTGTACTGCGGGGAGTCCCTCAATAACGTTGGCGAGCTGGCAGCTGAACCACTAGTGCCACCGCTTCTGCAATTATTCCAGAGCGAAACAAATAATTGTCGGATACTTCGAGAAAATAAAGCGGTGGCGTGCGGGACGAATCAGCCAAGTAGGATTCCGTTGGTCAAGAGGTTCTTTTTCGAAAGAAATGTCTTCCGATATTTTTGCAGTTACGTTTTTTCCGTAACTCCAGTAATTTTACGTGAAAGTGCGCACTCCGTGATACTTTCATGAGTTATTTCAGATTCTTAAGGTGGTATGTTATACGAATAGAAAAAAAAATATTCTTTGCATATTAACGATGCAAATGTCAACATCAGCGCTCCTGTGATAAACGAACGGTTGGACAGACATGACGTAGGTACAATTCTAGTTACTCCAGAACGTCAAACAACAGCTTTACATCCTCGGATTTGCAATTTAAGGTATTTCTTTTCCGAGCCGGCGTTTTTAACAGAAACTGATCTTCGTCTATAATGAAGTAAAAATACATCCCAGTATACTGGTGAAATTTCAAGCCATGTTAAGGGGTAAGGCCACTGTAAATTTTTTGAAAAATCGATTTTTTTTTATTGGCTTAAAAAATAGTTTAAACCCTCTAGAATAAGAAAAAAAAGGTCCTGTGCTTCTTCTTTTTTTAATTTTTTCCAATAAAAAACTATTCGCAAAACTTTAAACGCGTTTTTCTCGAAACATGGTTTTTCAAAATGGCACGCAGCATAACTCGAACAATTTTCATTTTTTTTACTTGAAATTTTAACCAGATGTGAACATTTACATTATCTTGAGAATGTCGATCGGAATTTTCAAGAACTTTATTTATTGATTTTTTATTAACAAAAAACTTGCCGTTTTTTTCGTCAAAAATCAATTTTTTTTTTTTCAAACGCACGCCAAATCCACAAAAATTGATACTTTTTAAAATCCGATCGACATTCTCTAGCTATAGCCCTCTAGATTAATGTTTTTTTTTGTTCTAGATTCAAAAGTGCACCAGTGGTGCTGCGTGCCGCGGAGCCCTGGAAGCAAAACATGTCCCGGGAAGATAGCTGTGGAACCGCCATTTTGTTTTTTTTTACTGTAAAAAAATTTTATAATAAAGTTTAATGTATGCCCGATAACACCATTAAAAGTTTTTTTTTCAAATACCTTCAATTTCGGGAGCAAAAAATTAGTGAAAAAACCTTTTTTTTTGGGCCGTTACAGTGGCCTTACCCCTTAACGAACTTTTAACGGAAAATTAAGACTCTAAAAGTCGTCTCATTTGTACGGCACTTTATGAAGATGGAATAGTGATCATATTTCTATCTAAAAATGTATACACTTAAGGGGTTAGGTCACAGTAGAATTTTCAAGAAATCGATTTTTTTACTCGCTTTATCATTATAAGAATAAGTTACTCTTCGATTTATAGCAAGAACTTTTTTTTCATCTACTCTGAGCGTGTAACGTAAGCCGACCTCTGGTACAGCCAGAGGCATATGTAAAACTTTAAACCCGTTTTTCTCGAAACACCTTTTTTCAATTGGCGTGACAAATAACTTCAACAACTTTCACTCGATTTACGTCAAATTTTAAAGTTATGTTCCTAATTGCATTTCGCAGAGAAGTACGTACGGAATTTCTGATTAATCGAAAGCTTTTCATTTTATGAGCAGTTTTATACGAAATTTTTCGCGAAAATTCAAGTTGAACTCAAATTCAAGTTCAAATACCTACAACTTTTGAATAAAACAATATTTTTTTAATTCCGTACTTACCACTCTCGATATTTTAATGTACATTAACGAAAATGTTTGTCTTTTGTTCTAGGTAAAAAATTCTGGATGCTAAATGTCATCTAAATACATCGAAAAAAATATATATATTTTTTCTAACAGCTTGATATTCATACTAAATAGATGTGTAATTAATTTTACGAGTGAATCACTTTTTCGTGCGAAAAAAAATTGTTAGATTCGCACGTGATTTTATACCCGTTATTGTGGCCCAACGACTTGATAACTCTAGATGCCTGATATAAACTGATCACGCGTGTAAAAGATTATATTCCGAAAAAAAAAAGATTACATTCCGAAACGGCAATAAAAACAGGGGGTCACTGAAACTTGAAAAAAAATATCACCGATAAAACTTAGAAAAAGGTGACCATTAGAAGAATTTTCGTAGCCGCGACTTTTCGAAAAAAAAATGTAAAAACTTCTAAATCTACAAAATTTGGGTGAAATTTTTTATTCCATTTTATCGTTACGTACAATAATTGATTGTGGTTTATTTTTATTAGCCACCGCTGAATTTTATCAATGATTCAGAGCCCTCCTTATGCCCCCAAAAAATATGGCCCTCTGCAAAAGGAATGCCTTAGGACCGCCACAAAATATAGTTCGCTAGATTATCTATAATAGTTCTATACACGACTCAAAGGAGCTCGCATTGAATATACAATTTAGTTTCATAATTTCTTCAACTCGAACGAAAAAATGTTAATCGCTTTATCTATTGTTTCATAACGAGTATCACGATCGTGAATTGCTTGTTCTACGCAACGAGGCTACAACAGTCAGACATAACGGGAGAAGCAAGAAACCATTGTTTGATCTTGTGATCGGTAGGGTGGTGCGATAAGAGACCTACAAAAATATGATCAAAGTTGAAAGCAATATTGGCAATTTGTAAAGATTCCAATACTCACAGGGGTGTCGTTGCGGGAACAGCCGCAGTTGGGGTTGGTGTCGTGGCTATCGATGGACTCTTTCCCGGCGGTGGATTACTCACCGAGTTTCCCGGTGGTTTTTTCGATCTTGGTGTCTTGTCCTGCTGATGCTGCTGTTGTTTCTGTTGTTGACGACATTTCGCCCTTCGATTTTTAAACCATACCTGCAGATTTGGCCGTAAAACGTACTAAATATAGAAATATTGCACAAAATTCTCGATTAAATTAATATTTAATTGCGAAGAAAAATCGATCTCAAAGTTATCAGGTGCACTCGTGTTCCACCATCTACGATGCTCTGCAGCGAGAAAACAAGTTTTTACTCATTTCGGACGTCGGTCGAGAAATAAATGTTTCTTTGATTTACAATTCGAATGAAAATCTCTCATTTGATTCAAACAAATGTCATACCCCTATTGCTAAGTAGGCTGAAAATATCAGGTTGATAAATAAGTTTTGTCGCAAAAATTTTAAAAATGTCTTTTTACGTATTGACGCAATATGACATCGAGCTATGTCGAGAATATTCCAGAATGTTTTCTACTCTTCCGCGTGACAGGGTATAAAAGGGCGAGCGCGCCATCTAGTGGACAGAAATGGCTTCGATCTCGCAAGAGCAACTTCGAGCGATGATTTTTTACGAGTGGCGGCGCGGCACGAACGCGAGCACAACTGCTAAAAATATACAGGATGTATTCAGCGAGAAAGTAGTTTCTCATCGAGCAGTCCAGCGTTGCGTTGGTTCAATCGTTTTAAATCTGGAGACACAAGCCTTGAAGATAAGGAACGTTCCGGACGACCGTCGACCATCGATGATGAAGCATTACTCCGCTGCATCAAAGAAAAACCGGAAGCAAGTACGCACGAGCTGGCAAGAGAACTTGGCTGCACCCAACCGTCAATAGTCAATCACTTACACAACTTGGGATACAGGAAGGTTCTAGCTCAATGGATACCACCACCGTCTCACCGACGACAATAAGAACTGTCGCGTGACCATCTGCCAGTCTCTCCTGCTTTGCCACCATCGCAAGGAGTTTTTAGAAGATCTCGTGACGGGAGATGAAAGCTGGGTCTTGTATGATAACAGAACGCGTTTAGCCTACTGGCTTCCTATCGGAGAAAAACCGCCACACCAACCGAAATCTGATCGTCACTGACGAAAGGTTATGTTGTGCTGTTTCTGGGACGCAAAGGGAACGCTGTTTCACAATTTTCTCCCTGTAGGCAAGACGATCTCCTCTACACGATACATCGAGAATCTCCAGGAATTGGCAAAAGCTATAAGAAAAAAAAACGGCCAAGACGCGCGACTGTGCACCTTCTCCACGACAACGCGAGACCCAATGTCACAAAGGAGACCCACAAAACAATCACTGAGCTTCACTGGAATACCGTTCCTCATCCACCATACTCTCCCGACATCGCGCCATCTGACTGCAATTTGTTCAGACATTTGAAGGCATATTTGAGAACCAAAACTGTCATAAACGTCGACGATCTCGCAAGGGATATTTCAAATTTCTTTGACTTATTATTTATATTATTTACTTAATATATTGTTGATTGGAAATGTTTTGTATAAGATATATAAATAAATAAATTATATTGAAATTATTGCGACAAAACCTTTTTATCAACCTGATATTTGATTAGAGAGCGTCTGTAAATCATAAAAATCGTTCGGTGCATTAAGTGCACGTTTCTACTAATTGATTTATGGTAATTCTGAGAATAATTCATTAGTGGTAGAAAACAAAGAATACGCTCGCGTAGACAATTTGCCTTGTAATGTTTGCAACATTGGAAAAAAAGTTAACATCAGGGGCTGTTCACTCTGGTGACTCGTCACATCGAATATCGTTAGAGCAAGTTGTATTTAGACTAATAACTTAACGGAAAGAAAATCTCGAGAATTGATGGAATTAATGTGGCAGCGCTGCAAATAATAATAATTGTGAGCCCCTCTGCCGGAAAAGCATATTCAGCTATGTTTTCAATCATTTTTATTACGATTACATGTAAAAAATGCGTTATCTCGAATTATTGTGTTCATTTTTTGCTATTTTATCGAATTATAACTAATATTATCATTAAATTATATTTTGCTTGTATCGTCAACAGGGTTCTACAAAACTTTATATTTTTATCTATTTATAATCCTAACTTTATAAACTTAAAAACTATAGTTGATATTTTTAATTATTTTCCTTTCGTATTATCTACTACTTTAAAGAATTTTTAATTTTAGAAGGGCCTCCTACAGATCTTCCCACTTTGCAAATGAATCGTATTGCTCTTTTGGTGACAAACGATTGCTAAATACGTCAAGTCTGTTTTTAAAATGAACTAGATTAGTTGAACATTCATTCATTTAGTTCGAAAACGAAAATATTATATTCATGTCATCCTTTTTATTTACTTTCACGTGAAGTAGGGATAAGTTTCGGAGAATTAACTAAATGTAAATTATTCAAGCGCTAAAGTTTTTGAATGGGTCTTAAATAAAAATAATTGTACGTTTATTTGACAGATTTAAGATATAATAATCTGTGTACTAATATAATCTTAACAAATGCGCAGGCATATAGATAAAGTTTTATTTATTTTATCTATATTACGAATGAAGTCCAGCTAAATATGTTTTACACTTCATTTTATGATATATTTGACTTTGTGATAAGTTTTCTAGTTATTTAATGAATATAAATATTTATAATTTAATTGTAATGTCTACTACTGGAAGTATTAATTTTTTAATTAAAAATAAAATATAAAAATAAAATTGTACTTAATTGTATGTGGTGGAAATTTATTAATACAACCTTTAAATTTCCACTTTATGAGTGTTGACATTTTTTTCGAAATATCTTCCATTATTACACAGAAAAAAATTACAATAGTATGAAAGTAACTTGAAAAAAAAAAAAAATTTTTTTACAACGAAGCATTTTCGATTGTCTAGAACCCAGTTCCAAAAGTTGTACTGCATAGATATTGCGTATTAAGCCACGAATCACATTGGAGTGGTTAAAGTAAACGTAGATGCCTCGTGATCGAGCAGGTTTAAAAATAACGAGTGACATATTCTCATCAAAATAAAAATTGTTCATATACTCTACAATTCATTTCTCAATTATTTTATAATTAACAATTTCAATGTTTTTCATCTTATTTTAAAATTTTCGGGCTAATATTTTGATAACCACGAGCCGGGAGGGAGCGCCACTCACGTTCGGATTCATTGCTGTCCTTACTGCTATAATAAAACGATATTGCTATTGGAATGCAGGAACTATTGGATTCCCATCATAAGGTTGGTATTGGTTTGCTCAGCTTGCGAGAAAAAACTCGGTCCTATCTAGAAGAATTGATTGAGCAACCTGATGTACATTTTGTCTTTTGGAACCTACAAAACGTACGTTGAAAGTTTATAAACTTTTCATCAATTTTTAAGTTTAGGTTTTTAGGTTTGGTAATACGAAAATGCACTACCTTTTACCTCCGGTGCTGCGAATGGCGCAGCGCAAATTGTCTTCGCCTTACCGTCGCGTCTTGGCTCAACTTGCCTTTATATTCGGCTATCAACGACTTATTTGAATCCAACAAATCTTTTAATAATGTGCACAAAATGCTCTTACCCATTTGTTCAATTTATAGAAGCTCCCTGATACTTTTTTCCACCGTGCTTTTGAGTGCGAGCACGTATTACTGATTGAATTGCACGATAATTGTACTCATTCGCCCGAGACTGTACCGCGTGAAATTGTAATAATGATAAACAGTTAACGAGTCGTTTAGACAGAAAAAAGAGAGGACGAGATTTTTTCAAAAATGAATTATACTCAAATCCACCGCTTTCTCTCATGTTAGAGAGGAACTTAATGTTCTTCAAACAAAATATTCAGTTCGGACGAAGATACCACCTCGTTGAAATCAATAGCCTGTGGGAGTTGAACAAAATCTTATTAGACGCATACACTAACTTTCTCAGATACAGTAATAGTACAATCGTGCTGTCGCTGAAAAAGCCCGGAATCAGAGAAAATTCGAAGAAGGCTAGTTTTTTGACAGGTTTTTTTAGGGGATGAAAGGAGAAGGGGTCGGATTAATGCCAAACTACAACCCCTACGAGGTCGGCGCCGGGAGACAAAATGTTCAGAAAAATCCGTGCTTTAGTTTTGTCCACAGCGCCGAAGTTGTGGAAGTTCATTTTGGGGGTGAAAAAGTGGGGTGAAATTTTGAAAAGTCAGTTTTAATTCAATAACTCTTTTAAAAAAATCGTACACTTTTTGTTCAAATGGGAACGTTGTAGCCCTTGAAAAGACACGTCGATCGAGTATTTATTCACCACTCTCCGATAATAACTTCACCCCCAAAAAAAATGGTTAAAAAGAAAAAAAAATTGTTTATCGAATAACTCAAAAACAATCGGTTTTCCGGCTATGGTTCAAATGTACGAAATGTAGAGAATAATTTTCTCCATATTTTCTTTGCTATGGACCACCCTTGAATTTTGATTTTCCAACCCCTCTCGGGGGTTGAACATTCAAAATGAAATTCTGGGAAAACTATTGACCGCGCGAATTAGCCGCCGTGGAAGAATTTGTAGCTTGAACCCTCAGCTACGTTTTTGTCCAAAGTGCCAAACTCGTATCTCTTTAGTTTCGGTCAATAGTTTTCCCAGAATTTCATTTTGACTTTTCAACCCCTGAGAGGGGTTCGAAAATGCAAAATTCTATGGTTGTCCATAGGAACGAAAATATAGAGAAAGTTATTCTCTACATTTCGTACGTTTGAACCATCCCCGAAAAATCGATGGTTTTTGAGTTATTCGATAAACAATTTTTTTTGTTAATTCTTCAACAATTCTTTTGGGGGTGAAGATATTATTGGAGAGGGTTGATCGACGCGTCTTTTCAAGGGCTACAACGTTTCCATTTGAACAAAAATTGTATGAATCTGTCGTAAAGAGTTATCGAATGAAAACTGATTTTTCAAAATTTCACCCCACTTTTTCACCCCTAAAATGAACTTCCACGACTTCGGCGCTATGGGCAAAAATAAAACCCGGATTTTTCTCAATATTTTCTCTCCCGGCGCCGACCTCGTGGGGTTTGTAGTTTGAAATTAGTCCACCCCCAACCCCTAAAAAAACCCTACACCCCTATTTTTAGGCAAACTTGGTTTTAACACCCGTGGCACCTACCAAATAACCTGTCAAAAAACTAGCCTTCTTCTATTTTTTTCCGATTCCAATATACAGCACGACTGTACTATAAAATGATTCGGTTTGAACAAATGTCTATATTGATTGAAAATCGACTGCAAGCTTGGCAACGTGAAATTTGGACATTTTGAAAGAATAAAAATTACTTTTTCTCTCGTTATAGACAAAATAATTCGTTCTCGCCATCCACTCGTCGCTTGCACGAATCGCGAGCTTGAAACTTCAGTTTGGGCCTCGTTTTAACAGAAAACGACACTTGGCGATTGTTTGAAAATGAGGTTTTCGGAGGGCAAGCTAGTTTTGAGAAAATTGTGAAAGGTGAAAAAGTGCGAGCAACTGGGGTATGAGTTGAGAACACGCGTACGAAGGAGAGCCGCTGAAGAAGCCCCGCGCGATCAATGTTAGCGCGAGTGGCGAGCTAGCTTAGGTTTCTCTGGATTTTCTGGGGAGAAGCGGACAGCTCAGTCGCGACCCTCTGCTTGCTTCTTCTCACCAGTGACTTATATAAATGTATCCAGAGAACAACATTTTGCACGGGGCATGTACGAATCTAATGGTTGTGGGGGCGCAGGGTGAGCAGTCGGTTTGACCAATTTTTCTATTAACAGTTGTCTCGACATTGGAAAAATGAAATTGAACAAGAGAAAAAGATTGACGTGCCCCCCCGAGGCGGAAGGGGTGGTGGCGCTTGGGCACCTCGTGATGTCGAAAACGTGACCAAGACTATGGGGCGCGACGCGACAGCGCAAGTTTTCGTGCCGGAGCTGGGCTCATTCATTTTTCTTCCGTTCGAATGACACTTCGAGGATACGAAGGCGCAATGTATACGGTAGCTCATTCTGGGCCAGGTGCGTTCGAATGACCGTAATTGCGATGCGCCCTTTTTCGTTCCCTTTTCCCCTCTCCGTTTCGTTCCTGAACGAGACGGGGCACTCTGATGAGGGCGGAATATGCGAAGGCACGAGCTCTCGCCTTCCGCATCACCAAACGAAGCCTTTTTACCTCGTGCCAGTTTGACTCCCGTCTATATCACGTCCCGAACCACGTACCTACGAAAGTCACTCTTCTTTCCATAGCTTTTTTATTCTCCTCTTCGTCCCCATGATTTTTGACCGGCCCGCGAACACCAAATTCATCCCCGGCACTTACCAAAGCACCTTCTTTTTTATTGGTTTTTTCCTTAGATACACGCTTTTCGCGTTTGTTACCTATTTTTTCCCCACATTATGACCGTTCTTTCCTCTACTGTTTACTTCTTTTTTCTCCATCTTTCTCTCTGTTCCCCCCTCTTGCGGCCGCAGCCGACTTCCCCCTCCGTATTATATTCATCATGACATTTTCTGTCATGGGTATAGGGAAACTGCGGAAAACCTATAACCAATACAGCCGGTCATCGAATTCGCCCCCCCCGGTCGTGGAACTAGTCTTATTTCGCCACGAAATGCCGAAGAAAAACATTTCACGACGAAATGTACGCGACCGGGATTCGAACCCGGGACCTCCCGGTCCGCTGGTTTAGTGGCGAGCACGCTAACCACTGGACCATCGCACCGGTTCCAAAACACCTTCTTTAAGGAGGTACAGTGATGACCATGCTAGTAAACTTAGAGTCTATTTCACGCCGCAATACACTGAAAAAAAAAATTCAGTTGGTTTAACAAAATGTATCTTTAAATACGTTCAACTTGATTTTTGATTGGCATAACAAACATTTTGTTAATCTAAACCAACTGAATTTTTTTTTCAGTGTACCGCCACGTTTTAGATATATGTATAGGGCCTATTTTTCGAGAAATATTTTTTAAGTATTGAATTTCGAGTTTCCTATTATTCCTATAATATGGAAACAACCTTAATAATCTACTACTCGACTTCAGTAGTACGCCATATCGTTGACGTTTAGCATCGTCGCATTTTCGTTGGCTGTCATCGGTTCCACGCGCCCGGCTTATTATTTTTTGTATCCGGTTAACATGGAGAATGAAAATACTGTGGAATTTTATCGAGGAATAACGGGATTGTACCTGAAGTCCAGTTTAGAGACAAATGTAGATTCTGACGGACAAGAATTAGAAAATGAAAAGATAATATTGCGATTGCAGATAAAAAAACGTCGCGTTGAAGTTAACCTCAATGTCCAATGTCCAATCTGTCCAAAGTTAAAACATATTTCACCGATTGTTATGTTATTTTTCCCTTTCCCAATTTTCACAATATTTGCAGGTATAAAAAGCAACGTTTATTTTATATGACGGTTCTCCTATGCTGAATTTATATATAGATGCGTTGTATAGGTACGTGTCGCCAGAAAAATTGAGATGCCTTTGCTGTACGTAAAAGAACTTCAAGTAAATATCGACGAAAGGCCCTTTATAATCCATTAAAAAATGTACGGCTTCACATAATCATAATTTTAATTCGTGTTGAAAATATCCGATAGACGAATCAAATTTGCGCGGGTATTTGGCGTTGCCACACTTTGAGCAAGACGGCTGCTGTTACGTCACGAGGCGTCTCTCTCTCTCTCTCTCTCTAAATACTTCGGTTTTTCGCGCCTTCATTTCTAAATTTATTGCTTATCTCTGCGGTGAGCTTTCCACTTCAAGGTGCCTTATTGATCACAACGAATCAACGAACGCAACCGTCAGTTTTTTTTACGTGTGTCTTGGCTCCAAGTAGTACAAAAAAATCGATATATCCCATGCAGAAATTTTTTGGGGACTCCCCAGATCCTACCAGATCCCTATGGGGATTTGATAGGGACGCCCCAAGTAAGGAGTCCACACTGGAATCCAAATAGATTTGTTGGGGATTCCCCAGGTTCTACCAGATCCTTATGGGGATTTGATATGGACACCCCGGGTAGGGAGACCACATTGGAATCCAAATGGATCTTGGGCTGTTTCCAGATTAACGTGGTTTGAGAATTTTTTACTAGAAATTATATAAAATAGGATTTCGCGACGCTCTGTAAAAAATTATTCTTTGATGGTCCCGTGCACAGATTTGCTTAGGAGTTTCAAGATGCACCAACGTGTTTCTAGGAATTTGTTAGGATATCGAATAATACAATATATAATTATATTCTTTAGTAACTTCTTTACTTTAGTGCTTACCCATATTGTATATTTATAGTTTGTTATGGGCTAGTATTTTTTATACGAATAAAAAAGCTTGTTATAAATTTTAATATGCACACTTTTTGAATTTTTAATACTTGTGCGCATAAAAATTTGTTTTGGACGTGACGGCAATCGGGTTACGATTGCGTCTGCGGTTTATCGCTGTGGGTGTGGAGTTTTGTTAGAGCGGCTTAAATGAGGTTTTAAAAGAAAATTAAATGTAAGTATGAAATCATATTTTTATAAACATGATATCTATTACACATTCGCTTAAGTTTGTAGCCCGTAACATCAATTTCCACCCGACCCGGTGGATTTTTCATCGGGATCCAATAGGGATTCCCCATCGGGATCTAACAGGGATTCCTTGTCGGGAGCCAATAGGAATTCCCTATCGGGATCCAATAAGGATTCAGAAAATCGCTTCCGACAAAAGAAAGACGTCGGGCGATAGAACATAAGCGGCGCAGGGTACATATATATTCGTGTCGTCGTTGAAAAGCGCGCGACGATCGAGTTACTGTGCAATCGCGATCGTAAAATTTATTTACTCCAAACACGCATTAATGTTTGTTACATTCCAATGATGCAAGCATCAACCTTATTAAAGTGTTTAAATTTTATATAATATGAAAAGTATTCAAAGAATATCCCGCCCATAACTGCACAAGTATTTTTGCTTAATAATAGTATAAAAAGTGTATAAAAACTACGTTACAGCATAAGAAGTATTTAAAGTATTTTTAAAAAGTTCATAAAGTATAAAAAGTACTCGAAGATATATATATAAGATATAAGTATTCGAAGAATACTATACAAAGCACTATAAATATTCAGTATGGGTAAACAATTAAAAAAAAAACAAAATAAGTATATTGTGGTATTCGATATGTACTCCTTTGTAAACAATAAATTGATCTCTTTAGTGTATCGATGCTTTTATTTTTTGTAGCATTTTGGGCTTACAGAATGCGATATGATCGATCAAGCATCGTATCGGATTCCGTTCAATACTGTGGGGAAGCTTTAAGATTCTTACATTGGATTCCGATGGGAAATCCCTATTGGATCCTAATAGGGAATCCCTATGGAATCCCGATAGGAATCCCTACTGGATCCCGATGGGAATCCCTTTTGAATCCCGATGGGAATCCCTTTTGGATCCCGATGGGGAGTCCCTCTTGGAATCCAATGTACGAGCGTGACGTTTCCTGATAGGGATCCAATGGGGTGTCCCGTTGGATCCCTATCAGGGAGTAGGGAGAAGTAGGGGAATCCTATAGGATTCCAAACACAATTTCTACCTGGGATGAGAGGACAGGCACATTTTGTCGTCTACGTGTGACTAATTCACCAACTTTAACAGATAACAACTCGGAAACTGTACGGTAAATCTCGTGGAAACTCCGCATACGCATGGACGAAGGTCTCGACAATGTTAGTAAAAAAAATCGGGCTTTTATCTTGGACTCGCTCCAATCACCGTACGTCCTTAAATGGAATAAAACTTTGCTTGAATTTCGATATACCAGACTCTTGATCGGTGTTCAAAGGAATACTTAAGATAAATATTTCAATTGATTACATCCTACTCTGAGCGAAACATTTTCTGTCACTTCGACAAATTGTTATTCAAATCGATGTTTTCCTCCACTGCAATGTCATTATATTTTCGAGTTAGATAAATATCTTATTTCTTCATGAAAGAATAGTGCTTCCAATAGAAATAATGTATATTCGACTCCAATAATATTTCATTCAAATGTAACAACAGCATTGATTTGGTTAAGATTTTTTTTGTCGTTTTAGCGGTTCTATAGAGAGACCTTGGACCTTGTAACCATAAAATGATGGTCCTGGAATGACGATTTAAAATTCAAATCAGTAATTTACAATTTATAAAAAAATGTAAACTTTATATTTTTCGATATCATACGATCACAGTACACAACACGATGTTCCAGCTCAGAATGCGATGCGTCGCCCGCTTCGTATTCGCCTGCTAAACATTTATTTCAATCCGATAAATCAATTGGCAGACGTATGAAAACTTCGATGGAATATTTATTGGACGTGAACAAATGATTTCTTCGAAGCTAACACGGTACAAAAAGTTTTTTGAAGCGACACGAATCCTTCAAATATAACTATTTATTTGGGCCCGATAAACATTTTTTTAGGGGTTGTTTGATTAGAAGTGGATGAAAATACAGTGACTTCAAAGAGGAATACATCGAATGTATGGTCTTAAGTTGATTCAAACAAATAATTGAAAGCTGAAATTCATAACCAGTGTCATCAGCATTACCAATCTCAAATATACCTAAATTACATTCAAACTTGCACATGTTCGCGATGAGGATAGCGTTATACCGAGGGGTATCACAATTCTCAACCCGAGGGTAAAAACAACCCTCGCTTAACAATGTTTCCCTTTCACCCGATATACATATCAATACACACCCACACGTATTCTTGCTTCTTGAAGTACACGAAGGAACGTCGAGAAACCATACCGCATTCGTCACGTTCCCGCGTCTCCGGTTACTCGTCACCTATATCGCGTCTCACATGAGCGTGTGCAAGCATCGAACATATGCGTGTGCGTGTGCATACACTGAGTATCACGTAAATATAATTGTCATGAGAAAAAAGCCACGAAGAGCCAAAGAAATATTGACGAAATGGAAACAAATGCTCTGCATCTTGCTCACATACCTCATAGGGGTTTGCCATGATTTCGTGACAGCGACGAGATTAACGTCTGACGAGTATTACATGCCTGAAGTATTGTATAACATATGTCTTATCTTTGCGAGAATAGCGAATCTTTCACACGATGCATCCCGATTATTCGAAACCTCGAATGCCTATACTTGGAGGTCGCGTAATATTTACGAATGTGCATACGAAATTATATATTTGTCTTGAGGGTGGAGATACCTTTGGGCGAGAAAAAAAATTGCTGATTTTCATATTTTTATTTTTTAAGTAAATATTTGATTCCCATTTTTTAGAGTTAGAGTAGGTTTGATTAACTCACCGACCGATTGTGATAAAATTTGATATAAATATTTCTAATCTTATTGTCTAAAACATGATACTAAATGTTTTTGAAGATTAAAAAAGAAAAATGTTTTTCGGAAAATTCAACCTTTTTGTTTCAAAGTGTACCATTTCGTCGATTTTCGACATTTCTCACTTTTCTTGGTCACATACTGCGTATGAGTATTAATGAAAAGAAAATCTTGGTTGGTTTTTTTTAGATTAATCCGTGCTTAAGGCCGTGCCATGCCTCGGTCATTTTTTAAGCTTAATAAAAAAAACTAGCATGTAACGGCTGAAAGTAGTAATAAAACATACCCTAAGTATCAAAAGAGGAGAATAAATCTTTCCTGTTGAGGTAATCCTATCGCTTCACACTAGTCATATCACTGATCATGCTTGAGACTTGAACAATTTTTATTTTTAACATATGCAAACAAAAATTGCAACAACTAAGAAAAAATTATGTGCAAACTGTTTAATGAATGGTCACATTTAATTCGAAAAATGAAAAAGTAGTTATTCCAACGATTCGCGCAATATTTCTAGGTTCGATATTTGGGACCATTGGTTCTATCATCGTCTCTTTTTACTCAACCAGGCGAGTTTAACTTTTCATGCTTTTCCACGTCGATCTGTCGAAACAATGTCGGGTGCGGGTAATATAAAGCATCGTATTCGGCACACGACTGGCAAAGAGCGTGGAAAATTTGTGTCGGTGAAAAGAAAAAAAGAAATGTCATGCACTAGTTGTAGAAAATAAGCCCCGAAAATTCGAGGTGATAGAAGAATGCGGCTCAATAAGTGGAGCACGACGTAGGGGAGACCGAGGGTGGGTTGTGACAATTTTTACTTAAAAGAACACATCTCAATAACGAAACATACCACGATTACGAACTCTATGCATCAATATATCTCAGTCCTACCTCTTTTAAAAACAGTCGTCAAAGTTAATTAAAGTTATAAGGTTTCTCAGAAAATCCGCGGAAACGGAAACTATTCCCTTTGTCACAACTCTCCTATCACCGAGGTAAGTTGTGACAGCTGTGTATCTAGACTAAACTCACTTTTATTTTTGCACAAAAATACTTCAATTATCATCAGACAGAAATGTGCTACAATAACACGAATTATTAACATAACGAGTATTAATAAGTAATTATGGCATAATAACGAGACCAGTCGTTTTAACATCAGTTAAAAATCTTAATAATAAACGAACATTAAATATAAACGCAAAAAAAACATTGTAAAAAGCATGTAAAATAAGCTAACCAGAAAATAAACTTAAATAGGAGAGTCGTGACAGCGTGTCACAACTCTCCTTGGTGCCAACAAATCGCGACCTGGTCAGAATAATAATTCGTAATCTCGAAACAAGATGCAAACACAGCAAGACAATTTTACGCTTTGAAACTTCAAAAACCACACAATAAAAGAAAAAATAGCAAATTCGCATGACTGTAATATATTACAATATAAATACAATCAAAATTTTGGTAAAAAATTTTCTTTTCGGTTTTTTTTTCACGCAGACGTCGTACTGACGCAACCGCTTGCCGTGCGTCTCTGGCGCCTACTGCGTGAAGTAGTGCGCCTCTAAAGAAAGTATCATGCGCTGTTGCCAGCTCGCTAACGGCCATAGGTTCCGAGAAATACTCCCTGTCACAACTCTCCTCTGTCACAACTCTCCTCGGTCTCCCCTATCGTGGATATCGAGACTCAGGAAGTATGGTGTTCAGGTTGCGAGATCCCGTTGTCATTTCGATATCGGGAAAAAGAACAGCAATTCCACCTTATCATTGGCGTTAACGAGTTTGAAACGTGGAACATTTAGTCTGATTTGACGAATTTTCGTCGACCAAATTCAGGCCGACGTATCCCTCGAAGTTTAAAGAATAAAATGAATTCGCTCACTTCATTTTCATCGAATACAAACAATAGACACGAAACTATCAATGAAATACAGCCACTGGACGGTGCAAAAGTAGGGTTGAAAATAAAATATGTGTGGAAGTTCGAATGAGTGAGATGAGGTTAGGACTGCAGTCAGCAGATCATAAGTTCAATACCGGAAGTTCAAATGAAACTTGATATTACATAAAAATTAGGTCAATAAGCGTAATTTTTCTGAGAACATTGGATTACTACAAGTGTTGAGTATGTAAACCTGAATATTTTTAAGAATCTGACGGATTCCCACTATTATATTTTCGTAGTGACCGGAACTTGGGTTGTCGTCTCGGAATTCTTTCAGAAAACTACGAAATTTATAATATTCTTTTTCTCTGTGATGAGGTCGATAACCGACCCTGAAATTTTACAGAGACGATTATTAATATATTTAATGAAGCTCAAAAAATGTACAATCCTATGGATTGGAGCCTGGCAATAGGATTACCTTTAAAAAATCATGAAAATCGACAATTTTTTCCTCGCCTAAAGGTATCTTCCCCCTTAAATCTGCGAGGGCAGCCATTTCGTGGTGCTTTTAATACATAGTCGAGGAGAAAACACGAGAGACCGAGCTTATTTTCGCGATTGCCTATACAAGCGTGGAATTTCAATAGTACTCACCTGTACTCTCGATTCCGGCAGATTGATCTTCACGGCGACTTCCTCCCGCATAAAGATGTCCGGATATCTCGTCTTCGAGAAAAGGCCCTCCAGAACGTCCAATTGGGCTCGCGTGAATGTGGTGCGTTCGCGCCTCTGTTTCCTCGGATTACCTTTGTCAAACGAGAAATTAACAGAGGAGAACATGTAATGAGAGGGAGAGAGAGAGAGAGAGAGAGAGAGAGAGAGAGAGAGAGAGAGAGAGAGAGAGAGAGAGAGAATATAATTTTTTACTGTGCGAACTTCTATCACACGAATGTGTACTCTATATCCATATGATCTATAGGTGGTAAACATCGTAAACATATACGTTAGACTTTGCATGATACAGGTGAGATCGTAAAAGTATAGTCGTGCCTACCGAGTCGCAAATATTTGCGGTTAAGGGGAGGTATACACCTAGATGATCGTGGTCGAGGATTTAGAAGCTATGAACATTCCGTCGACCGTAATAGACCTACACTAAGGGACTGGCATCGATGGTTCCATGTAAGTTGACAATTTTCATGATTTATTCATTCCCAAATTTTCAAACGCGTTTTTCTCAAAACCACGTTTTTCAAATCGGTACTCAAAATTTCTCGAAAACCTATGAACCGATTGCATTGAGGTTTTTTGTGCTTATTCTATACACTATTATCTAGTACTTGTAGGATTTTTTTTTCCGTTACTTAGTTTTTGTTTTGCAGACAAAATAATAACTAATTTTTCGTCCAAAAATTACTATTTATGTTCAAACGTCCGCCATTTTGTCATAAATCGATATTTTCAAAATCGGCCATGACGAGTATTAGATTATAGTATCTAAGGCCATAGCCGGGTAAGTAGGGAAAAATTGCCCCCGCATTTTTTCCAGCGAAATTTGGAGTATATTCTGAGGTAAAAAAAAAACAAATTTTTTGAAAATTTCATGCCCGTCAACGAAATGGTTTTAGAAAAATGAATTTTGTTAAATATCAAAAAAACAAATTTTTCCGGAAACGGTACAGTGGAACGATTTGATTTTTTTTTGGTACTTGTTCCGATCAAATGTGTTACGAAATAAAATTATAGAACATCTTGCGAAAGATGGAGGTTTGAAAAAAATAATGTTCATTGTTTTATTTTTTACTATAATCCACTTGGGGTACAGTAGCGAAAATTTTTTCATATAATCTTTGGGCACCTTATTAGATTATACATTTTTTTCAAAATGATCGGTTTGGTACGCCACAGTGAAAAAAATAGACACACTTTATTGATATATTTTAGTCATATAGATATATAACTAAAATATATCAATAAAGTGTGTTTCTTTTTTTTCACTGTGGCGTACCAAACCGATCATTTTGAAAAAATTATATAATCTAATAAGGTGCCCAAAGATTATATGAAAAAAATTTCGCTACTATATAACTAAAATATATCAATAAAGTGTGTTTCTTTTTTTCACTGTGGCGTACCAAATCGATCATTTTGAAAAAATTATACAATCTAATAAGGTGCCCAAAGATTATATGAAAAAATGTCGTTATTGTACCCCAAGTGGATTATAGTAAAAAAAATAAAACAAGGAACATTATTTTTTTTAAACCTTAATTTTTCGCAAGATGTTCTATAATTTTATTTCGTAACACGTTTGATCGTAACAAGTACCAAAAAAAACCGAATCAATCCACTGAAGCGTTTCCGGAATTTTTATTTATTTTTTATTGAAAAAAAAATTCATTTTTCCAAAACCATTGCGTTGACATTTTCAGAAAAATTGTTTTTTTTTATACCTCAAAATATACTCCTAATTTCGCTGGGGAAAAAGCGGGGGCAATTTTTCCCTACCTACCCGGCTATGGCCTTTAATAATTAAAATAATAAATTAGGTAATAATAAAGGTAACTAATTTTTCGCCCAAAAACCACTATTTATGTTGAAACGTCCGCCATTTTGTCATAAATTGATATTTTAAAAATCGGCTATGACAAGTACTAGACAATAGTATCTAATTTAATAATTAAAATAATAAACTTTATAATAATAAAGGTAATAAAATAAATAAACTAGACGCTCCAAGGATCATACAATATCCTGGTATATTTTTGATATTTTTAAATAAAGAAAATTAAACATATTTTTGAATGTATATACTTTTAGATAATTAAAACCCCAATCCGAAATTTCAAATAGTTTTCCTTGAAACAATTCACAAAAATGACCTCTTTGCGGGCTCCTAGGTGCATATCTCCCCTTAAGCACACGCGGTCGGCTTTCGTAACGTTTTTATACATAGCATTCGCTCGGGGCAAAAGTACGACGCGTTTTCAAGACACTCCGCTTATTTCTTCGTTTCGCTCATGTTCCTTGGGCGAGTAGATTCGAGCACCAGCCAATCGGTCCGAAATACTATATATCTGACTTATGGGAAAAACCTACCCTCCCACTAAAAACATTCGATTGAATTCGCTATATTAAGTCGGACCAGCGGGGAAAACGGCGGAAAAAGAACTAGAATAATATAATGATACAAAAACGAGGCGATGACGGATCATTCCGAGCGTGTGTCTGGGGGGACAATTTACTCACATTGTTCCACCCCTCGTTGCGTCGTTGTGCTCTCGTAGTCGAAGGTTACCCGAGAATCCTGAGAGGTTTCACCTGACCCCTGGCTAGCGTTCGAGCGGGTTTCGTTACAATCGACACGGAATTCCGTGAGTATATTTACGACAATATACGATTTTTCGCTATACATCGAGGTAGCCGCGAAATATCTACACGGTTAGCGCAATTCCAATCATTTTCACGAGACGAGAAATGTTTCGAAATTCACGAAAAAATCTCGATCGTTATTTTTTTGGCGCTTGGCTGCATTTTAAGACGTTACATTTGAGTCGAAAAACACTTTTATCGTTTTGGTTTATTGGCTTTAATGATGGATAAACACTCAAGGATAATTTTTCGAAGGAATGTTTGTTAAAAATTGTTAAAAATGTTTGGTGCTCATTTTTCAAAGTGCCTCCGAGCGCTCTGAAAGGCACGAAACAGCCTAGGCGACGTAAAGGGTGTAGTTCCGAAAAGCCCATACCGCTTTTTTCTTTGAAATTTTGTATACTTATATATTTTAACTCGCTGAACATGAATATGATAATTAAAATTGGCGCAAACTTGATTTGCAAGATAAAAACTGAAAAAAAACGGATTTTTGTAGTTTTTTAATTCTATTTCAACAAATATTGATCGTAGAGGAAAATGTCTTTAATGAAAGTTGTAGCCCATCAAAAGACTGATAATTTATGTTCTATACAAGTTTTGTCTTAAATCATTATTTTCCAAGAAAATGGGATAATACTCCAATAAATATATTTTGCTAAACTCTATTAGTTTCGATGTGATCCAAGGTGCCCAATAAACCCACCCCAGTGTTCTACGCACCCTACGATTCCACGTACCCATCCGAGGTGCCCTCCGCCCACCCCAGTGTTCCACGAACCCCACGATTCCACGCACCCATCCAAGGTGCCTAACGAACTCACCCCAGTGTTCTACGCATCCCGCGATTCCACGTACCCATCCGAGGTACCCTCCGCCCACCCCAGTGTTCTACGAACCCCACGATTCCACGTACCCATCCGAGGTGCCCGCCACCCACCCCAGTGTTCTACGAACCCCACGATTCCAAGTACCCATCCGAGGTGCCCTCCGCCCACCCCAGTGTTCTACGTACCCCGAGATTCCACACACCCATTCGAGGTGCCCTGCGCCCACCCCAGTTAAGGGGTGCCCCCCCCACTTGCGATTTTGAAAAAATCGATTTTTTTTATTGCATTTTTTTGAAGTATAAGTATCTGAGAATATGTCCTAAAAATTTCAAGTCGATCCGAACAAAATTGACTGAGATATGAGCGTTGAAAGAGAAGAATCCGTTGTGTAAACGACCGGAAATTGAAACTTTAAACGCGCGAACACTAATGAACCGACCTTCTTGAAATTTTGCAGGCTTATTTAATACATAAAAATGTAGTCTTTAATCGTTCGATTTTTGACGTTCGATTTTTTATTTCGACGAAAAATGGCCGTTTTATAGCCAAAAAACGGCCGTTTTTTCGTTAAAATCGAAACATTAACTTTGACTGCCCGCCAGTTTGTGCAAAATGAATATTTTTTAAAATCCTTCGATTAAAGACTAGTTTATACTTATATTTGACTAAATCCATCCGCATTTTTTTTCCACTTTTCCACTTTGAAAATTTCCACTTTTCCACTTCGAAAATTTGAAAAAATCGAAAGCAAGCAATACTTGGGGAAATCGACGATGATGAGCGATCAGAAGGGATTTGTACGGTGCAGGAATTGCTGATTGAGTTTAGGTGAGAGTTTTTCATAGTATAAACTTCAAACGCGTTTTTCTCGAAACACCGTTTTCAAAATATAGCTCCATCGTGTCTCTTAAACTAATAAACCGATTCCCTTGAAAATTGAACCACATATTGTAAACATGATTCGCACAAGATGACCTTCGATGGTTTTAAAATTTTCATTTTTCTCTGTTTACTGCGAAAAACTGCGAAAAAGACGCTTTTTCTTACTTTTTTCGTTTTTCATCTGCCATTTTTTTTATTTTTTGATAAAATTTTATATCCGAGGGTCATTTTATAGCTGGTGTCATACTGAATCTAATGGACTGTGATTTTTTGTTTCAGACAAGCCGTTGCCGAGTTGTGATGGAGCTACCTAGCCCACCTATTTTTGAGGCGTTACGTTAAACAAAAACGTACTAAACTACGTTTAGTACGTTTTTGTACTAAAAAATTATAAAAAAGAATTAAATTTTTTTAATATATACTTCAAGACTTTATTTTTCAAGCCCAACAACTCTTATATTCATATCATTTATAAAATCTTTAAAAAAATCGTGAAAATAGCCCTTTTTCGTAGCTCCAAACTGGACTGGCCCGATAAACTATTTTTTATCTCTGGTGTTTTGTAGTGAAGAACATTCAAAAAATTCGTAAAGACTCAATATAGTCTATACATACATATTTCTAGTCTATTCATACAAACATATTTTTTTATTTAATCTCGGATCGCGGTGAACGCTCCAACCTCCTTAAGATGATGCAAAAAATCCGCCAGAGGCAGGATCGGCTTACTTAAAAAAAACACCATAGTATTTACTGCAAACGCCCATGGTACAGCGAGAAAAAGATTGGTTTGAATAAAGTAAATGCGAAGCTACTGACGTGTTTTTGTTTAAATCAACTATATTGTTATTAAATTCTATCAAAATATTCCTGAGAAAACAATAAATGACTGAGAAATCAATATATTTCTATTTAACAGGATTTGTCAAGTATTGACAAATGGTAATATTGGATATGCCGAAATAAACATCTTCTTACAGTTAATGAATCATTCATTTGAGCCTTTGAATTGTCACAAATACAGATCTGGTAATAGTAAAGAAATGGGTACTTTGATGGAACATACCCGTTCTTAACAGCCAATAGATATACAGTTGGTCTAACCCAATGCTTCGTATTAATATATTTACTATAAATACTTGTTTCTTATAATTGACGCGCTTATTCAATGAGATCAGTGTAACAGTTGCACCAAACGCAAAGGATACTTGAGTGAACGATATTTTATATTCGTTCAAATGAACATTCGTGTATAGTTACCAAATTAATATTTGGACAAATTCACTCATTGATTGTTTGTCCTCTGTAAGTAGCAACTCTCACAGAAAATAGGCGGCTTGGCCACCCCTGCTCTAATGCATAATAATAATTCTCTGTAAGATAAATGTCCCAATTATTGAACAGGTCCCAATTATTGAACATTATCTTGTATTTTTATTATTTCTCATTCACCTGCATGCATTTACTTATTTATAAAAATTTCATTACATATATGGAACTTTTAGCTATCGAAATGTTATATTACTTATGCAAAAAAACTTTAATTAATAGAGCAAAAAATTATTCAATCAGCAACGGTGACCCGATTTGCCGTCTCGTGGTAACTGCTTATCGTTTTTGTTAAGACGCGCCGCTTCGTGCGTAAGGGCATAAAAAATTCAAAAACTGTCGCATCTCAAACAGTAAAAGCGTTTCAGGTTCCTCAGAAAATTTCTTACAAATAACAATTCTTATGAAAAAAATTGATTTAATTATTTGTTAAAAAATACGGTGTTCGATCATTGGGACATAGAAAATGCAGTGTGTCGCAATTATTGAACACTCGAATTCTCCAAGATGGCATCATTAAACCGATCAAAACATCGAGACAGTTAACGTGTGACAGATCGTGTGAATCGGATTTATTCAAACAAAAACTGTAAGTTCCTGAATAAACTTACCTTTATTCTTTTAATAATAACTCTAAGATCGTCAAATATATTTTTTATTTATATTTTCGTGCAATAAACATAAAAAGGAAAGTAAAAAGAGAATATAACCGAGATGCAACCTAAAAATACGAATGTACTGTTCAATATTTTTTGCTCTCTGATATTCCAGGGAGCAAAGCTGCGACAAAATCAAACAAAAACAGAACATAAAAACGAGGAAGCTGAAAATAAAAATAAAATAAAGTTCGAGTTGAAAAGCGAAAATAAACCAAATACGATGGAACCAAAAACCTGTCAAAAAAGACTAAATATATATTTTTGTATTTTTACATGATTAACAAAAGATTATTTAAGTGTTTGATTTTGCTTTTATTTCTTAATACTGTAGCCAAAATAATATTTTCAGAACGGAAAAAGAATTCTCGAGAGTGTTGCACTGCCAGTGTTCAATAATTGGGACATTTGCATGCTTCACATTGTTGTTCTTTTTTTTCATTCGAAATCATTTAAAAATAATTTAAAGGGTGATGTTTCGAAAGTAAAAATTTAAAAGTTTCATTTGAACCTGAAAGCGATGGTTTTCTCTTGATTTTATATTTTTTTCTCACCGAAATCAATCCCCCCGATCCTTAGCTGTTCAATAATTGGGAACCTTCCATACTTTCGAAAGTTTCCTAAAGATTTGGCAGGTCCCACAAAACCAGCAAATCGTTAATTGATGCCATCGGCGCAGTAAATAAATTCACGTTTTCACGGTCACAAACTGATGTCCTCTAGGTATGAGGACATGCGGTCACGCACAGTCCCCAGTGTATCTCGATCGTATCTACGTCGCGTCTGAGCACAAACGAGCTTGTGCTACAAAGGGCCATGGTAGCCTACAAAGTAAACAGTCTTGCCAAATGTACGATACTTATTTCAAGTACAGATTTGTTAACTATTAACAAATCGTTATTCGAGACGAGTCGTCGATTTTTTAACAGTTATTTCCCAACTATTAACAGGGCTATATTTGATTCAACTGAAGGTTTTTTTATTACGCTACGTCAAAATGCTATTATCGAGCTGACCATTCTTCTAGCAGTTTATAAACCATTCGCTGATCATCCTGTGCATTTTGGGTAGGGCAGGGGGGGTTTAAAAATTACACGAATTTTATTATTCCAAACAACCTTTGTTTGAAACTTTTTTTGAACGGGCTCTTCATTATCGAGATACGACGATTTGTAAATTTTCAACCCCTATTTCTTAGGGTTGGGGCGAATTGAGGGGCAAAATTTTATTGGGGTTACATTCAATATGCAACAATCTACCTTCAGTCAAAAATTCATATTCTACGCTAAAAAGTGCTGGGTTTTTATCTCTTTCTACTGGACTAGCAGTTCGGTTTCGGTGTTACGTACGTTACTACTATTTTCGCGCCAAAAGTAAAAAAAAAAACAGTTTTATTTTTTGGTCTCCGCCTATGGTTGTGGTGTTGCGGCAATTAAGTAAGTGTATTCTGATTTCATAATAGTGTTTTTATACAATGACAGAATTAAAAGACTCTGATATTAATAGTCTTAGGTGAGCTCGGTCCAATTAGTGAAAACATGTGGAAGGGGGCATTTGAGCCAAAACAAGCGGGGTCTCTTGAGCATGGTTAATTAGATTTGCATTAAAAATCAGGTGTTTTAAACCAACCCCAAGTACCTATGAATCTTTTTACAAAAACAATTTCTTTTTTCAGGATGCGAATTACGAGAGAAAAACGAAAGGACCTACCCCCATGGAATTTTATATACGCAAAAATATACTGCAAATTTATTTTATCAATAATTGTAATATATGTGAAATTTATGCCATATATTGAAAATATATGTTGCATATATGTGCCACATTCAAATTTTCGTAAGGTTTTTATATATGAGATGTATATGCGTAGTATTACTGTATATCAATGTATTATCTATCAATGATATATGTAGCATTTACCCTGCTTATATACCACATATATTTAGCATGTATGTTGCATACACACTGCATACATACTCCATATATACTGCATAAACGGTACATATATGCCACATATATACAGATATGCGTAGCATATTTGTATATAGTGTTTTTATGTAATAATGTACTCTAACTGTAAGTTAAGTTTTTTTAAGTTTAAGTTTTAAGTTTTATCAAGTTTAATTCTAATAGTGTTTATACACAGCATATATTTCTTGTCAGGAATATGTATCAAAAATGTATGAGTCATATATGATGCATAAATGACATATATATGAGTCATATATGACGCATACATTTTTGATATATTTTTCTGACAAAAAAAAGATTGAAAATATATCGAAAATATATGCGTCGTATATGCCTCATATATGCATCATATATAGTGTTTATACATAGCATATATTTTTTTGGTCAAAAAAATATATCGAAAATATACGGGTCATATATGCGTCATATATTTGGTGCATATATACTGAATATATACGTATTATTCTATTTTTCGTCACTATATATGCGACCGATATATATATATATATGTAGCATATACTTTCTGCATATATTTTACATACATAAATTTCCATGGGGGTATAGTATCCAAAGATATGATGAAACGAAAAACGGCAAAAGATAGAAAATTAGATAGAACTACGCTTTATTCTCCTTTTTGTATTTCTCTTGTGAAAAAACCCATTAATATCTCACTGGCTCAAGTAGCCCCGTAGGGTTATCTGACTTTTGTGACATTCATGTAAATTTAGTCTAGTAAGCAACGTTTTCATTACAGTTTTTTATTGTGTTACATAGCCGAATAAACAACCTATCTTTTTTACAAGATATCATTAGGAGTGAGGTCACTAAGTTTGTGGAACTTCTACCAACCTGAGCATTACCATGTACCACGTTTGAGGACCTTGCTAACTCATCTCGCGTTAATGGAGCGCGAAAAAATTACAGAAAATAATTACCTACACAAAGTAGTGAAAACATTTAATGTTATCATCGAATGTTCAAAAATGCGTATTTTTATAGATCTGTGTAGAAAAATAGTTCGAAAACGTACGTTCAATATGACGATCATTTTAAAGCTAACATTTGGTACCAGTCAATCGGCGTCATGCATATGCATAGGACGCTCCCCTCTTAATTCACCCCCCGATGGCTCGACCCCATAACAACCCTATCGGTCCGCTTCGCCCACAAGCACCAAGATCGACATCTTTGAAAGGTGGGAGAAGAAACGAAGTTCCTATGCTGAGTTCCTATGCTATACATTGGGTGCGTTCGACTTGGCGCTGTGCGCCCTTACAGAAGCATTTATGACTTTACGCGTGACGTCATTATCGCTGCCGTATTATGCTGACAAATCCTGCTCTCAGCGAGGTATGGCAGCAAGAGCGCGCTTATTTTAGAAACTAACGTCACGTGAGCCCAACGAACCCAGAGGTTTACTAGTTCTGGAAAATAGCCGCAAGGGCTTCACGCAAACTGTTTTTCGTAAATTTGGAGGACCCTATAAAAATTACAGGATTTTGGTTGCGACAGATGAGGCCCAGCAACTAGAAACTGGTAAGTGTAATAATGGGCTATTATTAAAATATTTGATCGAATAGTGATATTGCTCGGTTATAAGCACAGACGCTAACTTGCTATTATGTCTTTTTTTACTGCACTAAAGTGACTTTCGAATATGTATTTGCTTTTTCGGTAACTGTTTTTTTATTACAGATTTGATCTTTGCTATTCAAAAGTTTAAAAAAGCTAAAATGGAGAATGTGGACGTAATATAAGTGGCATGCATTCCGGTCGTCATGGTTTTCTGATTTTCCGTTTGCTTTTTGTTCTTCGAAATTTTCCATTGATCGAGGAATTTCCTATTATTCATCTATATTAATTTACACGTGCCTTATTACTGGTCAACATTGTTCGTGGTACCGTTTAGAAAAAACCGAAATAGTAGGAGAAAGTCCGACCGAAACAACCGATAGTCGGAGGAAATTCGAGAGAATGAATTTCAACCAATCTGTCATAAAGCAGAGTATTCCAGAAAAAAACTGATGATCTATGTACAATCATGTTAAACCTTTATTTTTCTTCATTTCTATTCATCACCATCAATTAAATACATATCAATACATATGATGTTCAGTACATATGATGTTCCATACATATGATGTTCAATACATATGATGTTCGATACATATGATGTTCAATACATATGATGTTCAATACATATGATGTTCAATACATATGATGTTCAATACATGTGATGTTCAATACATGTGATGTTCAATGCATATGATGTTCAATACATATGATGTTCAATACATATAATGTTCAATCCATATGATGTTCAATACATATGATGTTCAATACATATGATGTTCAATACATATGATGCTCAATACATATGATGTTCAATACATATGATGTTCAATACATATGATGTTCAATCCATATGATGTTCAATACATATGATGTTCAATCCATATGATGTTCAATGCATATGATGTTCAATACATATGATGTTCAATACATATAATGTTCAATTCATATGATGTTCAATTCATATGATGCATCAATAAATATGATGTTCAATACATATGATGTTCAATACATATGATGTTCAATGCATATGATGTTCAATACATATGATGTTCAATACATATGATGTTCAATACATATGATGTTCAATACATATGATGTATCAATACATGTGATGTTTAGCATGGAAGTATATCGTTATACTATCGTTCATATCGCTTACACGAAGCAGACTTTGAGAGTTTACGAACATCGCCAAGAGATTATGGATGAAGATTAGTAACGAACTGTCCGAAAATGCTCACAAAATAACAGGTCCTCAGTCCCTTTCGAATTCCGGAGGGTTGAGGCGGACGTATAAAAAAATAGAAGACCATAACAATAAGTCTGGTAATTCAAGTAGAGCGTGGTCATATCTCACAAGTAAGTATTTCACTATTTATACATTATTAAAACCCTCCACTTACTATTTGTGCTAATTCAAATCTTTTTTCTCACTTGTCTAGCTTATGGACGCCCTGATGAAGGACAAGCCTTTGATGTCGCCTCTGGCTACGATTTCAACGACAGGGATAAGAACCAGATCCTGTTCTGAGTCCAGTAGTGGCGCGAGCACGAACCAAAAATTGGACAAAATTTTCCCATTTCCTCTTTTCATCACTACTATTTTCTATCAGATTGTTATCTTCATTAGCATCAGATTCATTATTAATTGATTCAAACAACGCGTCAATAATGTGAAAACCCGAAAAGCATCTGCTGTGTCTGCCATTTTGGTGCCGATAATGGCAACCTGAACGACTTGCGTTCTGGAGAGCGTAAGCGCACAGCAAACGTGCCAAAGCATCGCTGATAAGCATGAGCGTTGTCAGCGGTAAGCGCCCAAGTCGAATGCACCCATTGTGTAACGTCACCAGTGCCAACTTATTGTAGGAAAATATCAATGATGTGTACGAATGAACACGCAAAAATGTTCTATTGTACGGTAGATAATCGTAATTATTATTTACATATGTGTTAATTTGAAAGAGACGGGATTATCAGAAGATTCATTTTCAGTCCGTCCAGCGCGAGCACTGTCCAGAGACAGTGGTTGAGTGTGGAGTGGCGCTCCACATTGCTCGACGACAGACAAACAATACGTAAGTTATTGCATTTGATATTATTTTTCAATTTTTTTTGCGTTCTGTTTAATTCGTGATTGTGTTAAATGTTAAATTATTCAACTGGTTCCTACGCCCAATCATTTAACTGATAAAACAACAATAGAGTTTTACTAATTACTAGATATTCTTTCGATTTGGTTTACGTTTTCTTTTTCACCATCTACGGAGCGGGGTAAAATGGGCAAGGTGCCGATTTTACGTATTGCTTCAGGTTTGTAGTAATTTGTTCTTTTTTCTGCAGGTACAATTATGGTTCGACACTACAAACGAAAGACAGATCGTGGTGAATGGGATATGGAGAAGATGAAAGCAGCCGTAAGGGATGCAACAAGCAGAAAACTAAGCTGTAAACGAGCCTTTGTGGAGTATCATACAGCCTCCTGCAAATCTCTCTAAGTCTATCAACAATGTCACAGGCATGGGCAACTCCACCATCAGGAACATCTTTTCATGTCATGTTACCAGCAAATATTATCCCTAAACTCGAAGCACGAGTCCAAAAACGAGTCACTAGAAAACGTGGAAAAACAGCAATAATCACCAGTTCACCATGTAAGAGAGATTTAGAAGAAAACAAAACACAGAAGACAGCGAGTGATGAAAAAAAAACGAAAGAAGATGAGAAGAACAAAGATAGTGACAATAATAAAGAAAAATGAAGAAAATGAATCAAAGAATGACGTAGAATGTTTACCTTAAAACGGGGCTACTTTGAACAGGTTTTTGAAGTTTTTTGTAGGTGACTTCTTTTTAACATCCTAGACGCCAACTTTTCTTGCTCCAATAGAATAGTGTGTCCTTTGGCTATCAAATGTATAAAAAGACAAGCTCCACCATCCCCTCACAATTTGATACATACATTTTTCAAAGTGTCAAAGTAGCCTTGAGTGTGGGGCCTCTTTGACAGGGCATTGAATTAATTTAATGAAAAATAACGATTTTTTATAAGCAAATTGTCATCATTATTAAGGCAGCATAACTCGAACAATTTTCGTTCAATTGGCTTGAAATTTTAACTGTAGTTTCTTAGATTGCTCCAACAGTCAAGTACGAGCGCTTTTTTCGATGAATCGAAAATTGTTAAAAATATATCACTTTTGAGATGAAAATTATGGCCGAAAAAACAAACTTTCTTCAAACACGTCTCTATTTTCCTTTTAATTATTTTTTAATCCCTCCCCGTACTTGACTGCTAAAAATAATATAATTAACGAAAATATTTCACTCTTAGTTCCGGGACTAAATTCACGACGGTACTACTGCGTGCCGCGCAGAGGGTTGGCTGAAAAACAGTAGTGCTATAGTGACTCGAGCGCCGCCATTTTGTATACTTTTGACAAATAATTTTCTTTTCACTTACTTCAATATATAACTTATAAAACCTAAAAGCTCTTTTGACCATGTTTTTTTTTATTCCTTTCTTACAAAAAAAAAATCCAACGAAAACGGTCGAAAATGGGCAATTACAGTGGTGCCCTTAAGGAAACATTTTACATAAAATATCAAGTACCGTTGGTGCTATTACAGGCACTCAATGAGTCTTATAATTGTCATTAAGATCAAAATCAACTTGAGCAACATTACAATCAACTTTAGCAACATTATAATAAACTTAAACAACAAATTTTTGTTCAAGTTTATTCCCCGCACGCGCCGCCCGCCGCAGAAGGTCAAGCGGGCTCGCTGCGCAAACATTTAAAACATATTCTGGCGCTCTGTCAAAGTAGCCCGAAAAAGTGTCAAAGTTACCTCGAATGTCAAAGTAGCCCCTCAAAGTAGAAGGTTGGGTAACTTGCCGTGCTTGCCACAGATGGGCAAGCACGGCGAAGAAGACAACGATGACGAATCCCTCCATATTTGCTCATTTCGTGCCGGATTTTAGATTTATATTTGTACTATGCCTATTTTGCTCCACATTCGACCATTAAGCCCCGTACCCGGGGCATAACGAGCCATTTTTTTTAAGTTTCTTTCTACCAAAGGTTGTTAAGCTAAGACGATTGTTTTGAGCTAAGTTTAATTATTATTAATATGACTAATGACATTTTTTCATTAATATTTGTTCACCCCAATATTTTTAAGCAATAACCTTAATGAATCACATATTGTCGCTGGCTGATATGAGATTCCATCATGAAAATAAGGGACTAAATGACGCACTGCTAATTGTGCATTGTACAATTGGCATTGCCAATCCACAATTGTACAATGTCTGAAAGGTCACATGCCATGTTATTCTTCAGTTCTTAGCGAATGGAATCCTGTTGCCAAGGACACGGAATCGGAAGATACAATTGGCATTGCCAATCCACAATTGTACAATGTCTGAAAGGTCACAGGCCATGTTCTTCTTCAGTTCTTAGCGAATGGAATCCCGTTGCCAAGGACACGGAATCGGAAGATACAATTGGCATTGCCAATCCACAATTGTACAGTGTCTGAAAGGTCACATGCCATGTTCTTCTTCAGTTCTTAGCGAATGGAATCCCGTTGCCAAGGACACGGAATCGGAAGATGACATTAAGTGATTCAGTCATGCATTGTCAGCGATCAATATTCAACCTATGTGCCGGATTTTAGATTTATATTTGTACTATGCCTATTTTGCCCCACATTCGACCATTAAGCCCCGTACCCGGGGCATAACGAGGCATTTTTTTAAGTTTCTTTTCTACCAAAGGTTGGTAAGCTAAGACGATTGTTTTGAGCTAAGTTTAATTATTATTAATATGACTAATTACATTTTTTCATTAATATCTGTTCACCCCAATATTTTTAAGCAATAACCTTAATGAATCACATATTGTCGCTGGCTGATATGAGATTCCATCATGAAAATAAGGGACTAAATGACGCACTGCTAATTGTGCATTGTACAATTGGCATTGCCAATCCACAATTGTACAATGTCTGAAAGGTCACATGCCATGTTATTCTTCAGTTCTTAGCGAATGGAATCCTGTTGCCAAGGACACGGAATCGGAAGATACAATTGGCATTGCCAATCCACAATTGTACAATGTCTGAAAGGTCACATGCCATGTTCTTCTTCAGTTCTTAGCGAATGGAATCCCGTTGCCAAGGACACGGAATCGGAAGATACAATTGGCATTGCCAATCCATAATTGTACAATGTCTGAAAGGTCACATGCCATGTTATTCTTCAGTTCTTAGCGAATGGAATCCTGTTGCCAAGGACACGGAATCGGAAGATGACATTAAGTGATTCAGTCATGCATTGTCAGCGATCAATATTCAACCTATTTTGATACAATCTTTAGGATGTACGATTGCAAGTGAATTGCCATTCCGTGCGCTTCGTTCGCATTAATACGGAATTCGAATTTCATCGTGGAATTATATATACAAGCTCACAAGAGATAACTGTGTAGCGATATAGATGTCGAGCATCCGACGCTCCACCGAGCACTAGCCGAATTACGTACCGTGATCGAGGATACGGAATTACGAACGCGATAACGCAGGATTCAATCACACATTATCAACTGTAAACGTGCAACTCCATCTCAACTGACGTTGCTGCTCGACATGTTTCAATCAACAACGAATTCAAGAATTCCACTGGTAAATGGTGGTAATCCAACTATGCCTCTCATTACAATTGACAGTTTCCTTCAATCGACAAACGGTCCATTGGTTACGATTATATTTTCATCTCAATTCATGATCGCTTGTAGTTTTCTGAGTTAGGCATATCCCAGTTAAGAGATAGCTGTAATGACAACTAATTGATGGCAGCCAAAAATAGAAATGACGCATGTCAGGCGTCTCCATTTTTTCAATATACTTTATTTGTAGGAATTAAAATAGCTTTGTGTGCCAGTTATGAATACTTTTATGAAACAAGAGCAAGAGTTAACCGTGTGGACGATACAACTCAGTTGGATACTCTCCGCAACAGACAAGGCTGTTGCAATAAGTCAGTAGAGTTGATTTACGGAACTTCCGTCAAGAGAATCAATCTCGATTTTACAAGTCACAAAACCTAATTTATAGCGGGAATTTAAAAAAAAACGATTGACAAGATAATTGTAGGAGAAAAAACCTCAACGACGACGAAAATGGATTCGGTGAGTTTGTTTGGGTTTGTTTACAGTTAATATTTCTTCGCATTGACAGGACTGGCGATAAGTACAAACACTCTTTAGAAGGTCTTTTTTGCAGCAATCGAAATAGAATTCTAAGTCGATGGATGTATATTTTGGGTCGAAAATACTGCATTAAAAGTATAATAACTGGCTTCTTTACTCAGCAGAGGTATTTTTATACAAGTATTCTTTAGCAAAAAAGTGGACTCGACTAGTCAACATAAAAAAGGTTCAGTAAAATAAGATTTTTTTTTAAGCAACATGTAACATGCAACATGTTGCAACATGCAACAAGCAACATGCAACATGTTGCAACATGTAATATTTGCAGTGAGTGCAATTGTAATTGTCAATAAACATTTCGTGGATCTAAATAACAGAAGAATCACAATGATTGTTACTACATCGAAACTTTGCGAGAAGCAACGTTATAGTTGGTCAGATTGCTACGCCATGCTATGATGCTCTTCCTCCAGCAGAAAGCTAGAGAAATGGTGATGTTTTACCGTTAAGGTGTTACCCCCACTTGCGATTTTGAAAAAATCGATTTTTTTTTATTGCATTCTTTTGAAGTATAAGTATCTGAGAATATGTCCTGAAAATTTCAAGTCGATCCGAACAAAATTTTCTGAGATATGAGCGTTGAAAGAGAAGAATCCGTTCTTCGTGTAAGCTGAAATTGAAACTTCAAACGCGTTTTTCTCAGAATGGCATTTCTGAAGTCGGTGACCAAGATTACTCGAACACTAATGAACCGATCTTCTTGAAATTTTGCAGGCTTATTTAATACATAAAAATGTAGTCTCTAATCGTTCGATTTTTTTTTCGAAAAAAATGACCGTTTTATAGCCAAAAAACGGCCGTTTTTTTTCGTTAAAATCAAACCATTAACTTTGACTATCCGACATTTTGTGAAAAATGAATATTTTTTAAAATCCTTCGATTAAAGACTAGTTTATACTTATATTTGACTAAATCCATCCTCATTTTTTTTTTCAAATGATCCACTTCGCCGCAATGTTGGTCACCGCAAACCGTGTATATAAAAACATTATTTCATTGACGGCCATTTGCCACTAAACAATGTAATATTTTTCAATAAAAAAATTACTTAAAGTTCTTCAAGATGTGTTCTTTAAGATGGTATATTGATCGATTAACGGCGGGGTAAAGTATTAAAAAAATTTTTTTTCATTTTTTTAAAATTTTTTTAAATGAATGCATAATATATCAAGAATATTGTGTTAAAATTTCAAGTCGATCGGAGTAAAATTGACGAAGTTATGAGTATTTGAGCGTCTATTGCTCCATGCCGTTCTCTTCTCTTCTGCGTTTTTCAAACCGTTTTTCTGAGACTTGTCATATTTGAAGTCCGTGTGCACGATAACTCAAAATCTACTGGACCAATCGCTTTGAAATTTTGCGCAGTACTTCTTCACATAATTCACCAGGTATTGTTGAGAGCTTTTTTGTTTTTTTTAAAAGAATAACTAATTTTTTAACAACAAATTAGCCGATTTTTTTAGCGAAAATCGGGTTTTTGGCTCCCAAGTGATACGAAAAATCGAAAAATCGAAAAAAAAAATCCTCCCGTCATTACCTCGAGAAACATCTTCTTTAACAAATGCATTTTGATTTTTTTGTTTCAAATGATTTTGTTGCGAGTTATGGTGCACACCGCATACCAACTTTTTTTCGAGGCGCCTCCGGGGTTTAATTTTCACTCGCTCAATTTTGAATATTTTGCAATGCAAATTTAGGAGAATGTTCAAATGTTACTTTGTTATATGTAAATTTTTCAATAAATGAACACTATTCGTTACACCAAAAAAAAAATCTTAAAAACATGCCTTTTTTTCGCCGAATTAACTTTACCCCGCCGTTAAAAAAGTTTTGTAGTTTTCTTTAAAAAAATTCATGAAAAAGGCCTTTTTTTGTGCCACAAGTGGGGGTAAGGCCTTAAATTCTTGAATGATTTTTTTTCATACTAAATAATACCGAATGCATTTATACTTGGCAGTTCAACAAATTACTCGTAAATGCCAAATCATTTAATTATATTTATTTGAGGTTGATTCCGAGGAAATGATATAAAATAATCTGCATAATGTTTTTTAAAAGTCTAAAACGTAACATACTCGAAATAGCTGAAGTCGCAAACTTTCCATTTGAATACTCTTCGACTCGTTTGAACGTTCTTAACGAAGGACGCTTAACCGTTTTTTTTCCTTTGAGAAAATAATCATTTTTGGAGAAAATAATCATGGAGATTAGATACGCCTTTCGATAATTTAGTTAGACTATAATAGAAATAGCAAGAACAAAGATCCGTCTGTCGGTGGTGTTTGTATTGCCAGGGACCAACAAGGTACCACATACCAAATGAAAATTTTAGAACTCATTCCAACGATGAAATTTTGATGTTCATACGTTTTTTCAGAGGACATACTGCGCTGATCGTGTTGTGTTCTAGAACGCTAAACTTGTCATTCGTCAGAAATACGCTTGTCAGTTTGTCTATACATTAGTAAGATGTTGTAATTGGGGGAAAAGAATCGTCACCTTCTAAAAATGGATTCTGCCCAAGAGGTTAGTCATAATTATTATACGATTGCAGATGGAAACGGTACGAATTCTCATATAACTTGACGAGTTTCTATTTCTAAAGCTGAAAATTGAAATTGTACTTGCACCCGATTGACAAGCCAGGCAGTTCAAATATGAAAAATTCACTTATACGAGGATATCAGCTGATGTTCATGGAAATTCATAGCGACCCACATTACTGCTTATGATACTGAATCTGTACTCCATCGCGGTACTGTAGTATCGCTTCCATTTACATTGTATGACTCATTGAAGTATTTGATCCATACAGCTCTGGCCGGATCTTACGCTCCCAACAGATGTCACGGGATTTTACCTTTATGCTGTAAGCTGTCTTGGTGTGGTTCCAAGGTTTTCGAGCAAGATAGAATTGATAAGATTAACAATAGCAATGGCAATGGGCCAAATAAGGCTCCGGTACTAATGTGCTATTGTTTAAGGATCTCGGATTTTTCGAATGGCCTGTGATCGTCAAAATATACGTCCTTAGAATTATTTGAATGATATAGTAATATATATATATATATATATATATATATATATATATATATATATATATATAGTTAAATTTTCTTCAAATTTTAACCAGACATTGTTCATGTCATTATGCATGTTTGAGTGAAATTTCAGAACAGTCGACTATTTAGATTGGGAAATAATGGTTTTTGACATTGCAACTTTTAACACTGTAGGGTCTCCATTGACCGAAAGTCAGGTCACATAATTCGTACGATTTTATTGTGGTCATAGATATTGAAATTTGTTTTGTTTAAATAGCAAACTAGTTAGGGAAAGAGCGAGAATACTTGGTAAAGACAAAATAATTCTTTGTAAAAATATTTGTCTCCTATAATAAGAAGACATATGGCAATACCGCAAAGCAATATTCAATTTTTCGAGAAAAAAAAATATTGTCGTGTTCCTGAAGTTGAAAACTTTTATCGTTAAAAAACTATTTTTTTATGAATATTAATATTTTACATTGTTTGTGTTATCTTTATTAACAAATAAAAGTGTTGGTTAATTCATAACTAATTAAAAACTTTGTTCGATCAAAACTGCTTACAAACGAAAATTTGCGTTGCAGTATTATTTCAAATGTGCCGCGCAAACCTTATGTCATTGGATACGTGGAGAGATGCAGTGTTGCCATGTGTCTTCTTATTATAGGGGACAAATATTTTTTAGGGAAAAGTATTCCGTCTAAATTTCAATGCAGAACCTGCAGTGTTAAGAATTGCAATTTTGAAAACTCATTATCTCCCAATGCAAATAGTCGACTGATCCGAAATTTCACTCAAGCATGCATAATGATATGAACAATGTATGAATAAAATTTGAACAAAATTTATAGAAATCAACAGCGCGCGCTCGTTCCACCTTAAATTGAACCGTGTGGCATTTCGGATGATTTGAGAATGCCTGGGGACGTGCGCGAGGTAAGTTTGTCTTCAAGTTATAAATAAGGATCTCAGTTTTGCGTTCTACATGGAAACTTATAGTTTTACGATAATTTTAACGATTTTTCATATACGCCGGTCTCATATATACCGATCGAGCAATGTAAATCATCAACACATATTCGTGATAGTAAAAAAAAAAATACATGAGTACCTCTCGAACACAGGCAAACACCATTCGACCAAAAAAACATTGACATTTTTTTGCTAATAAAATAGTTGTTTACAATTGTTGTAAATAAATAAAAATGATTTAATTTCAAAGTTTTAATAAAAAGCAAAAAGTTTGTGACTGACTAGAAAATTATTCTGGAGTTCTATATGCAGACGCAATCGGGTCAACAAATTACTCACTTCGCAAGTTGAGCTATACAAATTTGCAAAGTCGACCCAATCTGCTTAAGGTGAAGATTACAAGGCCAGCTACCTTACTTTGATTCAGGATAGGTCTTCGTTTATCGCCGGCATTTATCGGAAATATCACCGACTTTTTTCGCAGTGTATCTCTCTTGCACCACCGCGCGAGCCGTACATAAGAGTTTTACGTAGACAAACGCAAAAAGATGCTCTCGATCATCTTGATGGAAGCCTTTTGCTCTACGGACCTGGCATCGACGACTTTGAGTGAGTATAAGAAAATTATCGAGTTTTATTTTGAATTTCTAAAAATTCAAAGATAATTGAAAAATCTGAAAAAATTCATACGTATTCAGAAAAATGAACGAATCACGAAAAAAAAATTGGGTTGCGGGGAAATTTGTTGACTAATTTTTTTTTTCATCATTTTGTTAATAACATTTTGGAATTATTATTATGCAAAATTAATCTTTTGAGTACCTTTAATAAGCATGAATTTTCTCAGATTTTTATGCAATCGAGAAGTGTTCTCAAACTTATGTGCAATGAGCGCTAAGCGACCAAACTCTTCTGCGTTTTTCAAACCGTTTTTCTGAGACTTGTCATATTTGAAGTCCGTGTGCACGATAACTCAAAATCTAGTGGACCAATCGCTTTGAAATTTTGCACAGTACTTCTTCACATAATTCACCAGGTATTGTCGAGAGCTTTTTTGTTTTTTTAAATAATTACTAATTTTTCAACAACAAATTAGCCGATTTTTTAAGCGAAAATCGCGTTTTTGGCTCCCAAGTGCTACGAAAAATCGAAAAATCGAAAAAAAAAAAATCCTCCCGTGATTACCTCGAGAAACATCTCCTTTAACAAATGCATTTTGATTTTTTTGTTTCAGACGATTCTGTTGCGAGTTATGGTGCACACCGCAAACCAACTTTTTTTCGAGGCGCCTCCGGGGTTTAATTTTCACTCGCTCAATTTTGAATATTTTGCAATGCAAATTTAGGAGAATGTTGTTCAAATGTTACTTTATTATATGTAAATTTTTCAATAAACCAACACTATTCGTTACGGCAAAAAAAAATCTTAAAAACATGCCTTTTTTCGGCGAATTAACTTTACCCCGCCCTTAAGCGAAGGAGAAAAAAATCTTTTAGTTACGGGTTGAGGTTCGATGAGATCTATAGGGTGGCTTCGTGCCCTTATCTCTCCCGTGGAAAACCTCGCGTACAAAAATATACATCGCGCCCCAAGGAGGGTGATGTATTTTTTTTTGTACGTAGGTAGGTATATCAATTTGTACATGTGTGTGTGTGCATGTGCGTGCGTGTGGAACACTCACAAGGATTAGATCTCTGCGGTTCGTAACTACCGTAGACGCGTAAATTTTGGAGGAAAATCGATGAAAAATAGTTTTTTTCCATTTTAATAGCGTTTGTGCCATTTTCAGGCCCAGAAACGTGTTTCTTTAAATCCTTGACGAATTTTGATCACGATGGGTAGAAAAACACATACACACACACGCACACAAATCCTGGATACATCTGAAATAATTGAAAATGATGTTCTCACTTGAAAACTATGAACTTCATCAAACAATTTTTTCAACAAAAGTTTTTAGTTTTCAGCTGACAAATTTTTTGGCAATAAAAAAAAGTTATGTTTCCGTTTGAAAAAAACATGTCAGCCTTTGTAACGCCGCCATTTTGAATTTTGGCTCCTCAAATAAATTTTTTTCAAACGTCCCCCTTCAATCCCTAGAAGTTTTGTTCCACACAATATTTCGTCCGAGCAATATTTTTCGAGAAAATTCAGGTGTAAGATTAAAATGGGACACCCTGCATATTGTAGGTTTGTCAACCCTGCAGAACATTGTAATTGATTTTCGTACCGGCGAAACAACCGAATACGAAGCTAGCGTTGTATTTTATTATGATTGGAATGTCTAGTTGAGTATGCGGTTTTAAATACCGAGCTCGAAACCCAAAATGATTTTTGTAGTGGGAAGCACTTTCAAAGGTATGGCAGTTTTTATCTTCGACATTGTCACCTCTTGCGCCCGGAGGAGTACCGTAAAACGGAGCTACTTAGAACAGGTTTTGCAAGTTTTTTGTAAGTCACTTTTTTTTACTATCCTAAATTCCAACTTTTTTTGCTGCAATGGAACAATGTGTCCTTTGGCTATCAAATGTTTAAAAAACGTCAAGCCCCCCCCCCCCCCCACAATTTTATATATATATTTTTAAAAGAGTTAAAGTAACCCCGAGTACTTTGACATTATTTTGATAAAAAAAAGTAATATTTTATGCATTATACATGAAATTAAATGAAAAACCACGATTTTTTCAATCAAATTGTCATTTTTATCAAGGGATGACATCACTGCGACAAGCCGAAAAACGTCATTTTTTACCGATTTTTTTTGTCTACTGGATTATTTATTTGGAATTTGTAAAAAAAGATATGTCATTAAGCAGACACTTACCTTAATTTGTGTAAATTTTTGTGTTTAAAAATTTACACGAAAAAAATGGTTTTCTCAGAACCATGTTTTTGAAATCGGCACCCAGCAGAACTCGGACAATTTTCGTCCAATCGACTTAAGGGGTAAGGCCACTGTAAATTTTTTGAAAAATCGATTTTTTTTTATTGGCTTAAAAAATAGTTTTCGCAATTTCTATATAATAGTTTTCAAAAAACTATATCGCACTTTCTATATAATAGTTTTCAAAAAACTATATCGCACTTTCTATATAATAGTTTTCAAAAAACTATTCGCAAAACTTTAAACGCGTTTTTCTCGAAACATGGTTTTTCAAAATGGCACGCAGCATAACTCGAACAATTTTCATTTTTTTTACTTGAAATTTTAACCAGATGTGAA
Organism: Ophion obscuratus; assembly: GCA_964007375.1. Lineage (NCBI taxonomy): Eukaryota > Metazoa > Arthropoda > Insecta > Hymenoptera > Ichneumonidae > Ophion > Ophion obscuratus. The sequence continues at coordinate 61,113,240 of OZ023315.1, read as the reverse complement.
CATTTACATTATCTTGAGAATGTCGATCGGAATTTTCAAGAACTTTATTTATTGATTTTTTATTAACAAGCAACTTGCCGTTTTTTTCGTCAAAAATCAATTTTTTTTTTCAAACGCACGCCAAATCCACAAAAATTGATACTTTTTAAAACCCGATCGACATTCTCTAGCTATAGCCCTCTAGATTAATGGTTTTTTTTTGTTCTAGATTCAAAAGTGCACCAGTGGTGCTGCGTGCCGCGGAGCCCTGGAAGCAAAACATGTCCCGGGAAGATAGCTGTGGAACCGCCATTTTGTTTTTTTTTTACTGTAAAAAAATTTTATAATAAAGTTTAATGTATGCCCGATAACACCATTAAAAGTTTTTTTCCAAATACCTTCAATTTCGGGAGCAAAAAATTAGTGAAAAAACCTTTTTTTTTGGGCCGTTACAGTGGCCTTACCCCTTAAAATTTTAACCGTAGCTTCTTACATTGCCTCAATAGGCAAGTACAAGCGCGTTTTTCGATTAATTATACATTTAAAAAAATATATCATTTTTTACATGAAAATTATAGTTGAAAAAACGAACTTTTTTTTTCAACCTCGTCTCTATTTTTTAAAATTATTTTTTAATTTCCCCTCGTACTTGACTGCGAAAATTAACTATAATTAACGAAACTTATTCACTCTTAGTACCAGGATCAAATTTACGACAGTTCTACTGCGTGCCTCGGAGAGGGTTGGCTGAAAACCCGCAGTGCTATCGCGACTCGTGTGCCGCCATTTTGTATTCGTTTGACAAATGACTTTTTTTCACATACTTCAGCATATACCTTATAAAACCTTAAAGTTTTTTTTAACATGAATTTCATTTCTCTCTATAAAAAAAAATTCCAAAGAAAACGGTCGAAAATGGGCAGTTACAGTGGTGTCCTCCCTTAAGGAAACATTTTTCATAAAAATATAAAGTACCTAAAATATTACTATAGGCACTTAATCAGTTTTAATATAATTATCATTGAGATCAAAATCAAAGTTCAAAAAAAAAATCAAAAATCAAAATCAAAGTCACAAAATCTAAACCAAAAAAGAGTCCGCAAAACTGTGAGATTCCATAGTGTTTCATTTTACCAGTAACGTTCTTCTGCGTATAGTAAACAATCAGTCCACACAATAAAATTGACCAGCATGGTGTCATGGCGTCAAGTGACCACCCATGCAGAAATTTTGACCGGGATACCCTATGTCCGATCAAATCCCGATCAGGATTTGTCATGGATTCCCCAAAACCGGTATCCCGGTTAGAATCCAACTTGCATCAGTATCGGCATATGTACGACGACGATGGCATAATTTTGAAAATTTTGGCGTCACGTGTATTTTCTGTATTACTATGGAATTCCTATCTATAGATAGGAATTTCTGTCTATAGATTCCTATCTATAAAATTCCTATCTATAGATAGGAATTACATAGTAATACCGAAAATACACGTGATGCCAAAATTTTCAAAATTATGCCATCGTCGTCGTACATATTCCGATACTGATGCAAGTTGGATTCTAACCGGGATACCGGTTTTGGGGAATAAGTCTCTGTTTATACCCACCGACTTGTCGGTGGGTATAAACATGTACTTAAGACAAATTGAAATCAAATTCACAATGATTAGATTACACGAACCGTGAGTTCTTACGTATTTCGAGAGAAAACATTTCGTCGAGGCAAAGAAATTTTTGCAAAAAAAGTTGTGAGTTTCAAATATTACATTATAAATATGAAAAAAATCACAAAATAAGTTGTGAATTTCCTCAAGTTGAAGAAAATAAAAATCGAATTCACGACAGTTATATTAAAATTTACACCACAAGTGTAAACGTATTTTGAGAGAAAACATTGTGTTGAGGCAAATAAATGTGCGCACAAAAAGTTATGTGCAAAAATTTCTTTGCCTCGAGGCAATGTTTTCTCTCAAAATACGTACGAACTCACTTTTGGCGCAAATTTTAATCTAATCATTTTGAATTTGATTTTAATTTGTCTCAAATACAAAAAAATTTACAACTAATTTTGTGAATTTTTTTGTATTTATAATTTCTTGTCAATATTTGCATTCACAGATTGTGATGTGAATTTTTTTTAATTCACATCAAAATCTCGCGATGAGCGCGATCTGCCATTTGAATCTTTGGACAAATTTTTTTTTACTGATAGTTTAATGCACCAAAACTTTATAAATGTTATTTATTTTTATAATAAATTTAACATGTCATAATTCCATTTTTGACATTTTATTTCAGCCTGTATTCACCCGTGATCCTACCCAGATTCCTCAATGATTCTATGGGGGATCTATTTAGAGTCATTAAAGGTGCCGGTTCTGGATCCCTAATGATCCAGTTTACGGATCTTACATTTAGTCTTCGAATCTGATCCGATATCGGACTAGATCCCGACTGGGAGCCCGGGATACAAGTCAGAATCCAGCTGTATCCCTGCCAAAATTTCTGCACGGGCATGTATTGTTGTATCCATCTTTTTTTAGTCAATGTTGTTTGATGGATTTATTTTGTCTGAAAAAAAACCTGCAAGTCCAATTCTTTGCAAAATAATAAGAATACAATACTTTCCAGTTTCCTAATTCAATGTCGGTATGGATTTTCTTTTGACACTTTGTCATTATAACATGATTAAAAAGTGTTTTACTGTGATCTATTTTTGAAAGACGTTCCGCTAGTATTTATTGTATATTGTATATACAATAAATTTATACAAAAACGGTATATACAAAAACAATTTATATATTGTATATATCGACTGGCATAAACAGCGGTGGCGCTTATTCCTCGTAATTTTACAGACACATCAGAATACAGATTTTGGGCTCCTGTACCTCTAGCTTCCACAATTCGCAGGCTTGATGTATGCGACAACGTCGTCTATGCGTCAGTCAATTGTTTCTCAAATACGCGGGTAAATGGAGGGTATTTGGTATATTATGTAGAAGAATAAAAGTTGAAGTCACTCACAGTAGTAGGACTCACCGGCAGGATTGCAACCGGGATAACCGATGGTCGAGTGTAAAGCCTCGATTGGTGGCATACTCAAGGCGCTCACGTAGGGATTTGTCTTCAAGGCCCCATACGGTCCGGTGGCGGTAGCTCCAAAGCCCGCCGGCCCGAATAAATCGGTCGCCGAAGTGGCCGACGCGGCCAGTCCACCAAGGTCGGTTGCACCGGGACCCCCGCTGCAACCGGAAGTTCCTCCGAGGCTGTTCGGCCACATCACCACGGACTCCACCACGCGACGATCTCGGCCTCGGCCTTCTCACCGAATGAGGGATGCCGACGTCGATATCGCTCGAACGCGTATCCCCTGGAACAGCCACAAATTGAAGATATTCAAATTCGAGACAGCGCTCTCAAGTCCATAACATGCTATGCTTTAGGTATATCATCAAAATGATGTTCCATAGCTCATAGCACACAGGCGTAGGAATTGCGACATTGTATTGGAATCTGATTACTTCGAAAAACTTTATGAATTTATGTGGTGCTTATGAAACAGCAATATCTTGGAGGTATCGATTATTATCAATATTCGCCATGTAAAGTTTTTCGAACCGAGTCGAAATCATGACGACAGAACCTCGTCAAAGTGAAAACTGTTTTTATTCGTTTTTACCCGGAAATGATTATTTTGCAGCAATCACATTAATTGCACTTCATTGTGGTTCCTATGAATGCTACCTCAAAGAATTAAGTAGATTTACAATCCAAGGGATTATGATACGGGTTAGGCTTGACGATAGACGACTCGATGTCTACGACGTAAATGAACTTACAAGGAACATCCCTCAGGTGTCGTCTTTCGATTTTGTTGAAACTTATATATATATATATATTGGGTTGGTACAAAAATCTTGCAACACTTTTTTTCAATTAAAATATTTTTTCTAATAATGAAGTTCGAGAACATTCGAGAATAGGAAATACAAGAATGGTCTAGAACCTTCCATGCCGCAGGATATATAAGCAAGTCAGATGTTCCGCGGAGTCAGTATGAGCAAAGATGGATCAACGTGCACTTCGAGCAATCGCATATTACGAATTCTTGCAGGGGCATTCTGTAAGAGCTGCAGCCAGTAATATGTGCAGTGCGTTCAAGGCTAATGTAGTTAATTATTCAACGGTCTCCCGATGGTATCAGCGTTTTCATTCTGGCGATACATCTTTTGAAGACAAACCTAGGTCCGGCAGGGAATCGATTGTGGACGATGAAGAACCGCGAGCACTTATAAAGGCAAAGCCTAATATGTCGTCACGAGAATTAGCCAACAAACTCAACTGCAGTCATCCTACTATCCTTCGACATTTACAAGAGATGGGATATAGGAAAGTTTATTCGTCTTGGATACCGCACAATCTCAGCGAATCAAACAAAGCAACACGCATGTCCATCTGTCTTTCACTCCTGCATCGTCCGCAAAGAAAGGATTTTCTTCAAGAAATAGTCACTGGGGATGCAAGCTGGGTGTTGTATGTTAATCACACGCGCAAGCGTCAGTGGCTATCGAAAGGGGAAAAACCAGAACCGACCCCTAAACAGCCCCGTGAAATGAAGAAAGTTTTACTCTGTTGTTGGTGGGATTCTGAGGGCATGCTCTATTACGAATTTCTGCCACCCAACACCACAATACAGGCAGAGATTTATTCTGCACAACTGCAAAAGGTGGCTAAAATTATGAAACAGAAAAGGCGTAAACGTCTTCACGTTCGGCTTCTCCATGACAATGCTCGACCCCACGTCGCTAAGATGACACAAGAAACTATTTCGCAGCTAGGATGGGAAGTTCTACCACACCCACCGTATTCACCAGACTTAGCACCTACCGACTATCACCTATTTCGAGCTTTGAAGAACTATTTACGGGATAAAAATTTGATGATCTGTCAGATCTCAAAAATACATTGGACGACTTTCTTAATTCACGATCAAAAGAATTCTGGTCTGCGGGCGTGCAAAGTCTACCAGAGCGTTGGGCAAGAGTTGTAGATGCGGAGGGAGCCTACATTACTGAATAATCGTTTATTGTTAAAATAAAATATTTTTCTTTTTTACTCGTGTTGTGTGTTGCAAGATTTTTGTACCAACCCAATATATATATATATATATATATATATATATATATATTAGGGTGATTGGTTTCAGGGTAACTTTTTTTTCTGACCCATCGTGCCCGAAAACCTTTAGTTGGTACCCAATAACGAAGTTTCGTGAAAGGGGGGTGTTGTCAAAAAATATTTAGAGGTCGCGAATCAAAATTGAAGGTTTCCCATTTGATTAATATTGAAAAAAATGTTTTTCTCATTATTAGTGTTACCATTCCGCGAATTTTGATATCGCGATATTTTCCACGATATTCTCGATATCGAAAAAATTAAATGAGAACTATGTAGAGAAAGTAATTTGCTACAAAAAAGTCGTATAAGCCGAGCTCGTAAATTCAACTCTTTCTCAGCTATAGGTGGATGAAGTAAAATAAATAGATTTTTTTAAAACAAAATATCTATTTATTTTACTTCATCCACCTATAGCTGAGAAAGAGTTGAATTTCCGGGCTCGGCTTATAAGACTTTTTTGTAGAAAATTACTTTCTCTACAAAGTTGTCATCTGCATTTTTTTCGATATATCTAATAGCTTAGGCGTTACAGCCGTTTGAATAGATATTTTCCACAATATTCACTTGAAATAATGATGCCGCTGAAATGGTTTAATTTACGGCCATGGCTCAATGAACTTCATTGTGGAGTATCATATTTCCTATGAGAACCCACTTGGAAAATATCGCGATATCAAAATTCGCGGAATGGTAACACTAATAATGAGAAAGACATTTTTTTCAATGTTAATCAAATGGAAAACCTTCAATTTTGATTCGCGACCTCTAAATATTTTTTGACAACACCCCCCTTTCACGAAAATTCGTTTTTGGGTACCAACTAAAGGTTTTCGGGCACGATGGGTCAAAAAAAAAGTTGCCCTGAAACGAATCACCCTAATATATATATGTTACGAAGCGTTGAAAACTAAGCGACACGTATTTTTTTTTATCGGCGAAAAAATGATTTTAAGGGATGAAACCAGCCCTCGAATAAGGGTGATTCACCCCTTTTTTTTTTTACGATAACCCTCTAGTGGATTTTTCATCGCTACAGATTAGAAGAATGTTCGTTTTTGTTTCATTGCGATCGGTCGACTGCTTGTGGGTGAAACTGCAATATTACCCCTTCACGTGCCTTTCTTCGAGGGCTGCTTTCATCCCTTAAAACCGTTTTTCCGCCGATAAAAAAAACACGTGTCGCTCATTTTTCAATGCTTCATAACATACATAAGTTTCGACAAAATGGAAGAAGGACAACTGAGGGATGTTCCTTGTCAGATAACAAAAAATCGTCATTGAAGGCAAATCACCCATCAAACGAATTCGTAGAGAAATACTCTAATCGTTTTGTGCTCATGGAATACGATTTAAGGAGAGATATAAACCTAGATGGTCGAGATCGAGGATTTAGAAGCTATGAACATTCCGACACCGTAGAAGACCTACACTATGGGCCTGGTATCGATGATTCCATGTAAGTTGACAAATTTCATGATTATTTCATTCCCAAATTTTCAAACGCGTTTTTCTCAAAACCACGTTTTTCAAATCGGTACCAAAAATTTCTCGAAAACCAATGAACCGATTGCCTTGAGGTTTTTTGTGGTTATTCTATACACCATTATCCAGTACTTGTCATAGGATTTTTTTCCCGTTACTTAGTTTTTGGTTTATAGGCAAAATAATAACTAATTTTTGGCCGAAAAATCACTATTTATGTTCAAACGTCCGCCATTTTGTCATAAATCGATATTTTCAAAATCGGCTACGACAAGTACTAGATTATAGTACCTAATTTAATTCTCTTTTTGGTTTTTTTTTATCAGATGATTTTTTAAGAAACGCCAGTGGGTACTGTATACGCAGATTTTTTTACTCCAAGGATCATACAATATCCTTGTATATTTTTGACATTTTTAAATAAAGAAAATTAAACATATTTTTGAATATATATACTTTTATATAATTAAAACCCCAATCCGAAATTTCAAATCGTTTTTCTTTAAAAAAATTCACAAAAATGACCTTTTTTCCGGCTCCGTTGTATATCTCCCCTTAAGACATTTCCCGAGTGCAATTCGTCCACAATGACCAAAACGTATTACTCTCGACGCCGGGCAATTTCGCCATATGCACAGGCGTCTCGAATCGAAATAAATGTTATTTCTGAGTTTAATTGAGTCGATTCGTACGTATTGACGTAAAGTCGAGCATAGTCACGCATTTCGTCAAGGCATCGGCAATATTTCATATTTATCTCATACCGACGTGGCGAACCGATAAACATCGGTAGATGCGTCGTCATATTTGTAACACTAGAAAAATAAGACTCGGGGACACACAGCTGGTGTCCCGTGAGTAGCTTTTAAACGAATCGGGGCGTCGCGCGGTCGTTCGGATAATCCAAACGTGCAATTCGACTCCTCGCGCTAAGCGAGTGTTCTAGACGCCGCCGATACAGGCCACGTATTATAATCTCTGTTCTCGTTGATGATAATAACAACAATATCGATGATTACATAAATAATTATCGAAATATATTCTACGATAATCAACGGAAACAGAGAGCAATGAATCGAGTGTCCCTCGTCGACTCTTCTAAAACGAATATTTTGAGCATCTTGTTACTTCATCCCTTTGTTGCACGAGCTAATTTCCTGCTAAAAAATCATCGTAGGTAGAAGACCCTATCAGTCCAGTCGAAATAGGATTTCACCTGGAATTAATCCCGGGCTTCGATTTTCTTTTTTTATACTTAGGGGGGGGGGTGGTTGGTAGTGTAAATCTCGATTTTCGGGAAAATCCCCCTGCTGCGTTTGCCGCCATCTTGATTTGAAGAGGGATTTTTTTCTGTTTTTCGAATAACTCGCTTATTTTCAACCTTAGAGTGAAAATGATTGTATTCAAAGTTGTGGGAAATGTAATTCTCCACAAGTTTGGTAATTATAATTTTTACCCTAGGATCGATATTTATAGAGTTAGACTGCTAAAAGGGGTAAAAAAAGTTTTTTTTAAAACTTATCTCGTTTATTATCAAGTTTATTGTAAAAATGGTAATAAACAATCACATAGGAAATTTTATTTCCTCCAACTTTGCTTTTTAGCATTTTTACCCTCGGATCAATATTTTCGGACTTATATTTAATTTAGGGGTGAACTTTTTTTATGTTCAGTTATTTCGTCTATTACCAAGTTTATCGCAAAAATGTTAAGGAGTAATCGGTTAGGAAATTTTATTTTCTTCAACTTTGGTCAGTACCATTTTTACCCTAGGATCAATATTTTCGGACTTACACTTAATTTAGGGGTGAACTTTTTACCCCTATTTGCAGTGTAACTCTATAAATATCGATCCTAGGGTAAAAACTATAATCACCAAACTTGTGGGGAATTACATTTCCCACAACTTTTGACATGATCATTTTCACTCTAAGGTTGAAATTAGGCGAGTTATTCGAAAAACAAAAAAATCCCTCTTTAAATCAAAATGGCGGCAAACGCTCCAGGGGGATTTTCCCGAAAATCGAGATTTACACTACCAACAACCCCCCCCCCCCCCCCAAGTATAAAAAAAGAAAATCGAAGCCCGGAATTAATTCCAGGTTAATCGAACTTTAGACCTATCTCGACTGGACTACATGTTGGGGCCAAAGTGCAAGATGAGAAACCACGACACGCGAAGATAAAATAGTTCCAAAAAAAATTTATTTCATGGAAGAGGAAAGAAATCTGTCGAAAAAATCCCTCGGGATGAGTAAAGAGAGAGATAGATAGAGATTGTGTCGCTGCGCACACTCATCGAACGTTCTCCAATGGCGACTTCTTCTCCACCTTTGAACATCTGGTTTCACCTTCTCGTTTTCGTTCCCGACACACACGCTATGTGTATACATACAAATGCGTTTATACATTTACGTTTATAATCTTTGTGTATCGCATATACAAGAAAATGAGAGAAACAGAGAGAGAGAGAGAGAGAGAGAGAGAGGCAAAGAGAGCATTAGCGTTTCGACCACGGCCTGCCGTTGCTTTAGCCCCGTTGTGGCGAGACCGGAGAACGCTTCTCTCGAGACTCTTAAGCCGGGTGTATTATCCTCTCGGGTTACCACGCGCTCTTGGTCCCCATGGACACTTCTCTCGTGGCCAAGAGAGACAGAGCGCGAGAGAGAGAGAGGGGGTAAGGACACGGATGAGGAACATCAGTGGCCTTCTACTTTTTCCACTCTTTGGCTTCTCTATCTTTGTATTATGTACGTCCGTATATGCATATTTTTTCTTCTCCCCACGCTCCTCGTACCTCGTATAAATTTATTCCATATTATTAATTTATTATTTAGGCTTTGGAACTCGTAGACCGACTGGCTGTTCTCGTTTTTTTTGTCCTTCTCCTTTCGCTCGGCACATCTGCGACGTGCGACGTATATTGCAGCGATCCGTATATAGATAGATTGACGAGCGACAAAAAGGCTGCCGTTAAAGATGTGTTAGCGCGGGTGGTGGCAAGGTAAATTCTCGCGCTCGACAGTTCGCCATCGCCCATTGTTCTTCGAACTGGTGCACACATGTTCCGGATTATCCGGAGCGCCTGTTCTTCATTGTCTTCTTCTTTTTATCACTCGGGCGTCCAAGCGGTCAATTAACGTTCGCCAATCCGATGAATTCTCTCGGCCGCCGCGGACAAAGAGCGGGAGAGAGTGAGATCAGCTCGTTCCAGAGACTATCGGACTCGCAACGGGCGATCGTCAACTTTTCATTGGTGGAGTGAAAACTTCGGATTTTGCGGGAGAACTTTTATCATTCGGAAAATCAAGGAATATTATGACTCTCGCTTAAGGAGGTTGGAGCATTGGCCACGATCTAAGGTTGAATTTGAAAAAAATACATGTTATTGTTTACACTATACTGAGTCTTTACGAATTTTTTGAACTTTTTTCACCTCCTGACACCAGAGATAAAAAATAGTTTAACCCAAGACGGTCACACCTCATGAGAATCCCGCGGTGGTCACATCCCGTGCAGAAATTTTGACCGGGATACCCTATGTCCGATCAAATCCCGATCAGGATTTCTCATGGATTCCCCAAAACCGGATCCCGGTTAGAATCCAACTTGCATCAGTATCGGCATATGCACGACGACGATGGCATCATTTTGAAAATTTTGGCGTCACGTGTATTTTCTGTATTACTATGGAATTCCTATCTATAGATAGGAATTTCTGTCTATAGATTCCTATCTATAAAATTCCTATCTATAGATAGGAATTACATAGTAATACCGAAAATACACGTGATGCCAAAATATAATTTTCAAAATTATGCCATCGTCGTCGTACATATTCCGATACTGATGCAAGTTGGATTCTAACCGGGATACCGGTTTTGGGGAATAAGTCTCTGTTTATACCCACCGACATGTCGGTGGGTATAAACATGTATTTAAGACAAATTAAAATCAAATTCACAATGATTAGATTAAAATTTACACCAACCGTGAGTTCTTACGTATTTCGAGAGAAAACATTTCGTCGAGGCGAAGAAATTTTTGCAAAAAAAGTTGTGAGTTTCAAATATTACATAATAAATATGAAAAAAATCACAAAATGAGTTGTGAATTTTCTCAAGTTGAAGAAAATAAAAATCGAATTCACGACAGTTATATTAAAATTTACACCACAAGTGTAAACGTATTTTGAGAGAAAACATTGCGTTGAGGCAAAGAAATATTCGCACAAAAAGTTATGTGCAAAAATTTCTTTGCCGCGAGGCAATATTTTCTCTCAAAATACGTATGAACTCACTTTTGGCGCAAATTTTAATCTAATCATTTTGAATTTGATTTTAATTTGTCTTAAATACGAAAAAATTCACAACTAATTTTGTAAATTTTTTTGTATTTATAATTTCTTGTCAATACATTTGCATTCACAGATTTTGATGTGAATTTTTTTTAATTCTTTGAGCCATTTGAATTTTTGGACAAATTTTTTTTTATTGATAGTTCAACGCACCAAAACTATATAAATGTTATTTATTTTTATAATAAATTTAACATGACATAATTCCATTTTTGACATTGTATTTCAGCCTGTATTCACCCGTGATCCTTCCCAGATTCCTCAATGATTCCATGGGGAATCTGTTTAGAGTCATTAAAGGATCCGGTTCTGGATCCCTAATGGAATCCAGTTTACGGATCTTACATTTAGTCTTCGAATCTGATCCGATATCGGACTAGATCCCGACTGGGAGCCCGGGATACAAGTCAGAATCCAGCTGTATCCCTGCTAAAATTTCTGCACGGGATGGGGTGTGTCACACCCCAAGCACTTTAGAGCGCTGTAGTATTTCGTAGAATTATTTTGGGGGCTCAACAAAAATTGAGAACATACTTCAAACGTTTCTCTATTATCCTATCCAAGAACGGAACGAAAATTTTAGTTTGTAGTATGTTTAAAAAATTCTTGAAAAAAAAAAATTTGCGAAAAAGCCCTTTTTTACAAAAAATGCTGTGTTTTTTTGTTGTTTTTTTGACATATCGACAAAATTCAAGCAGGGTCTGATTTGTGAAAGGATTCTCTTTCTGGTGAGTATAATAGTTTTTGTGGGTTTTTTAAAAAAGTATATTTATTCCGCACTATGAACATGCGGGTTTCAGCGGCAAAATGATGTACAAGATGTCGATGGCCTGGGGTGTGTCACACCCCATGTGACCGTCTTGGGTTAATGTATGCAATTTAACGTGCGATTAGATCGGCAAGACTTTCACACTAAAGGTTGTGTATTTTTTTTTGTTATTTAGAACCAAGATAAACCATTTCTAACAACGGTTTAACGCAAACTGAACCTTCGTGAACATTTGGAAAAAATAAATCCTCATCTTGCCCATCGTAAACCATGGGCCAATAATCTCGTGATGTAAATATGAATATGCATAATTACGAATTACTAAAAATTTCATTGTGAATTGTATAAAACATTCGTTGTCGTAGTTTTTTCATAATAATCATCGATGATGTTATGCTTTTTCAAGTTGGCAGTAACACAAAAGTTTTTCTACTTTACGTAATAAAAATGTTAAAACGCATAATTTTACCCTTTAATTATATATTTAAAAACATTACCAGATACAGGATAAATCTGTACCTCGTATGCATTTTTTTTTAGGTTTATTGAGAAAAAAAAAATGAATGAACCGTCATTCGACTCAACTGAATCGCTCCAACCTCCTCAACAGGATGTATGCGTACTGTTACTTTCGTACTGACGTTTTCGAGGCATGTGTAACGTAAAAGTCGCTCAAAGATGTTCAAGCCGCGTTGGCACTTCGTTATTACGCATGTCCGTATGGAATTTTTTTCGATGCCTTGATCGATCTCACTCTACAGTTATGTGCATTATTATTCATATTGCATATTTTGTTCAGCCATATGCACCTGTATATTCGTACTGCCATATTCTTATCGCATTCCAATCTTGAATCGTGTGCTCCAGAGTTGACTGTCAACGTGTACTGACTCATATAGATGAGCAAATCCACGCATATATATATATATATATATATATATATATATATATATACGTACACATATATGCACAGACATACTTTTCAATTACATCTGGCACGTCAGCACTAAGTAGACTTCAAGACGAGCGATGCGAAAGGGACACGCGAGAATTGGTATCCGTCATTCGTTCGATGATGAGATTCGAATGAGTACCATTCCCATACGCGTACGTACGTTCAGCACTTGGCGGAACAAAAAAAATCAGTTAACGAGAAATTCTATATAGCCGTACGAGAAGCGTCCTACGCCCACGCTTTGAAAGTTTTTCGCGACCCCCGCACAATTCCGCATCAACTGCTCGCTTTTTAATAAAGTATTGTTTCATCCCCTTGCGCGGCGAGAAGGAAAAAAAAGAGCCTCGACGTAACAACCACTTCTCGAGGCGCGCGCTTTTCGCGATATATTAAAAATAAGACTCGCGATCTGCGCACTGTACACAACTGGACGACACATATGTGCTCGTATTCCTGGTACGAGGTACGAGGGGGCTGACAAGAGAGAGAGAGAGAGAGAGAGAGAGAGAGAGAGAGAGAGAGAGAGAGAGAGAGAGAGAGAGAGAGAGAGAGAGAGAATGAGGGCGAGGAAACATATATATATATATATATATATATGGATGCATTCATCCATATATACCTACAATTCTCTCCCTCTTCCTCTTTCAACGCGACCACTCGGAACCTTTTTTGGGGTGGTCCAGACTTGCCTCGTTCAAGCTCCCTCGGCATCTCGTCGACCAATCCAAGCGAAATCGTGTACACCGCTCTGTAAACGAGAAATATCACCCTTTCCCTTTTCTTCTCTCTCGACGTCCTCTTTGCGGTTCTTTCTTTATCTTTGTGCAATCTCGTTTCAACGACCATATCCCTCTTGTACTTCCATCGATTACCACCCTCGTAATTCGCGCCGGAGAAGACTGGGGCTACGCGACGTAGGGGGTGGTTGATCGACCCAGTGGCGTGATATCTTTATCCTTTCGAAGGGATGAAGCTTCGAACAAATGGCAAAGAAGAGGTCACGATGAAACATTAGGACCAATCGTTCACAAGCGTCATCTGAGGCTCGAAAAAAGTTCATGAAACACACACGCGAGAAAATAGTTGCCAATTGACTGCTCTGTGTCTGTGTGAAAAAGTATGAAAATCGTGACAAGTGTGATTGCTCAGGTTTGTCACGAAGAAAAAGAGAGGACGAGCGGTACACCGGTTTTGTACAATGATTTCTCAGCGGGAAGAGTGGGAGGGGGGGGGGGGGGGGGCGTCTGGAAACGCGCAATTCTCAAGAGTGCAGACGAAATGGGGAGAGGCCGAGAGAGAATAAATGTCCGGTTGGATCGTATGTATTGTGGTAACCACACGATTGGCCCCTCAAGGACTCTTCTGGGGGAGTCTATGACCCTAGACGCGGACCTAGAGCGCGGCAGGATAGAAAGCCTTCGAGAACTTTCCTCACGCTTCCGTCGCCCTTCCAACCCCCTTATGGGGGTGAATTGATTTCGACCAAGCCTGAAATTCTCCCTTGGAGTTTTCCCTCTCTTTCTCTCCCTCGCCCCGTTATCATGATTATCATCGTCGAGACGTAAAACGAGAGAAAAAGAGAGGGAGAGTATGGACAGTGCAAACACTTTGTATTATCAATAGATGGATACACGCCACCATTCCTAATGACTGCTAAATCCCTATTATTACGTTCATTGGTATATGCATAGATACGTCACAGAAGGCTTTCGAGTACCATTGCAAACCTACTCCACCTATATGTGTGTGTGTGTGTGTGTGTGTGTGTGTGTGTGTGTGTGTGTGTGTGTGTGTGTGTGTGTGTATGTATGTATGTATTGTATGTATGTATGTATGTATGTATGTATGTATGTATGTATGTATGTATGTATGTATGTATGTATGTATGTATGTATGTATGTATTGTATTGTATGTATGTATTGTATGTATGTATTGTATGTATGTATTGTATGTATGTATTGTATGTATGTATTGTATGTATGTATTGTATGTATGTATTGTATGTATGTATTGTATGTATGTATTGTATGTATGTATTGTATGCATGTATTGTATGTATGTATTGTATGTATGTATTGTATGTATGTATTGTATGTACGTATTGTATGTATGTATTGTATGTATGTATTGTATGTATGTCTTGTATGTATGTATGTATTGTATGTATGTATTGTATGTATGTATTGTATGTATGTATTGTATGTGTGTATTGTATGTATGTATTGTATGTATGTATTGTATGTATGTATTGTATGTATGTATATATCCTCTCTCCACCTTCTCTACCCCCACCCCCTCTGATATGAGTGTTGCAATAAAGATAAACCATTAGTTCAATCAAATAGAAAAATGGTCGACTCTACGAAAATTCTATTTGATGTAAATTTTAAAAAGTTAACTAGATCCATTCGGTGAATTTAACTAAATTGTTTTTCGAACAGATGAAACCGAATCACAGATGTAGTAGGATAAAATAAAATATTTAGTTATTGGACGATATTAAATAGATTTATTTGAACAAATAAATATACTTGAAATAAATAATTTTAATAATGGAATGCAATAGAAAAACTTTGGTTCTATGAAAAATCGAGTTAATTCAAATAAACAATAATCAAATCGACGAGGTTAGTTAATATCATAATATTTAGCGGAAAGAAGTAAAAATATGCTTCATACATACACGTGGAAATATTTTTTTTTATTTTCGACGTGCTAAAAATGAAAACAAAGAAAAAGCAAATATTTTATTTGAAATCGACGGTAATCGGCTATCGCCATTTATCGACTCGTTATTGAACGAACCAAAAAAAACAAAACGAACAAAAACCAAAGGAATAAAATAAACAAAAATCGAATGAGGTTGAATTCCAAACTGACAATTTCAATATTTTCTTAAAGATATCGACATTATATGTTATTTAAATATACACTGCCAGCCAAAAGTTTTCGGGCACTCCACATAATCACAAAACTTTTCAGCGCTGGATAATTGCCAAATAATGTTAAAATAATATAATTTATTTCATTTATTATTTTACAAAGATACTATAGAGGTCTATATAATTAATTAATTATACAGAGCTTTATAGTATCTTCGTGAAATAATAATTATTCTACCATAGTTTTGCAATTATCCAAAGTGATTGAAAGTTTTGCAATTATCTGAAGTGTCCGAATACTTTTGACTGGTAGTGTATATTCGAATATATTAACGCACCCACATATTTCAAGTATAATATATATATATATATATATATATATATATATATATATATATAGTATTATATAATATACACCATCGTTTAAAAGTTTGGATGCACCAGTCGATATTTCTTGCTGCACTAAAAGTTACATAGCTTCGTAAAAAAGATAACCAAATTTACCGAACGGTGTTTTAAAGGGAACGGTGTTTTCAGCGTTATTTTGGTTTTTTGAAATATTTTTTGTATAATTTTTTTCTACCCGGTACGCACTTTTGTACGTGATTGTTTTGTGGCTTTTTTCGACCACCGAGAATTGGGCGCATGACATATGCAAAAAAATGTTCACCCTTATCCATTTCCGTTTTTTTTTTAAGTTTCGTACAATTTTTTCTCAAAGTTATTTCATTTTTGGCTAAAAAATACTAATTCTAGACAATGCAATGTAACTTAAGAACTAGAGGGTTTAAGAAAAAATGTCAAGGATGTAAAAAGTCGCGTAATTTTATACTGGATAGCCTGGCATTTAAAAAAAAAAATCCTGTGCGATGTTTTCTCACGGGAAAATTTGTAACGCCCATTAATCCGATAGAATTGCAGTAAGACTGATATATACGAGCATTCTATTATAAATCGCCTATAAAATAATAATAAATCGATATTGAGCAAATTTGATTGTTTTCGCATATTAATATTGCACTAACAATTTGATAAGATGACGATTTATTTTTATTAATTGTATAGTATTTATTCATCATCTGATAATACATATTTACCTGTACCATTCTTCGAGCGATAATCAGGGAAAACGTATTATTTTCGTTATCGAACGGGTTACCGATCAGGCCACAATGGAGTGACGATGGAGGTGATATCGAATTTGGGCCGAAAGCAGGTTAAGGAGGCCTGTGTTTTGCACGTTTTGCTGAAACTGGGGGTCGAAAGAAGGTTTGGGAGGTCTAACAGAGGCTACACTGGACCAAGAGGAGGTCTCTTCATGGCGACCATGCTCTGTCGGAAACAACATACAGAGATTGGTTTGAACGTTTCAAAAATAATGATTTTTATGTGTTGAATTGGGGGCATTACTTCATGAAGACTCATGTCAGACGTTAGCTGAACTCGCAGAACCATTAAAAGTTGATCACACAACAGTTTCGAAACGTTAGAAAGCATTAATTTTCACGAAAAAACAGCGTGGACTTATTCAACATCCCAATGTGTACACGCACACACACACACACACACGCGCGCGCACGCGCGCGCGCACACACACACACACACACACACACACACACACACACACACACAAAGTCGTTCAAGGTCATTCAAGGTCGTTCAAGGTCACACCTATTAAAATGAAATACAAATCTAAATATCTGTGATCCCTACCAAATATTTGGTAGTAATCCGAGATATTTATATTTGTATCATCGATACTGACCTTGAATGACCTTGAACGATTTTGACCCCCTAATGTTTATCGAGCAGCTTGTGGTGCTCCACAAGCTGGTTGAAAAAAATGTACCGTTCCATTAAAAGTGGAGGTGACATTCACTGTGCGTGAGCGTCTCCGCCGAAAAAAAATGGTCGCATTTGATGCCCCCATTTGCTGGGCCCCCAAATGATGCAAACATTTTTTTGTGACGTCGATAATTACCGAGTTATTTCGGGTAGCAGCGATAAGAGGGACACCCCGTATATATGTATATATATATATATATATATATATATATATATATATATATATATATAAGACGGATTCAAAAAAAAAATATATTTTTTTACCTTCCGGATTCTCGTGCTATTGTTGGGCACTAATAAAAGAAAATTTCTCTAAAAAGATGGGCGCGGTCACTCAATTTTTAGAGGTCGCTATCTCGACTTTTTTGTATTAAAATTTTTTTTAACGAACGTATTGCATTTAAGCATAGTCATGGCTTCGGATTACGGATAAAAATCACATCCAGCAGCTATTTCGTAACAAAAATAAACTCAAACAATTTGAAAAGATTGCAATATTCACAATTCAAATCCAGGTAGATCAATAATGGCCTCTATACTACTCTCGTTATTCATGTAGATTTATTTATACGCATTAACATTTCGCACTTTTTACGAAAAATTAAATTATAAGCTTTTATTCATAAATCGTATATTTACATTTTCAAAATGCTACACTTATATTATCTTCAAACTCATTTATATTTCTTCCCAGCCACTGTGCATAACATCGCGCATGCCACTGCGCATACCATTGCGCAAGTTACTGCGCATCCGTGGCGCCATTTTGTATTGGCGCAGCGCATTTGTAAGTGGTGTTGTTTTTTTCAATGTGACTCAAGTAAAGACAATTTTAAACAATGACTCGGAAAAACGAAGACAACACAATTTGGCGAATCGGCAAGAAAATTCCGAAAATAAGTACCCGTCATTTACCGTCAAATCGGAAAGTTTTGAGTTTGTTCTTTTACAAACATAAGAGAGAAAAACTGACCATACGTCGAAGTGCACACGAAACGATGAAAGAAGTTTTCGAACAATGGAAATGTGCTGAAATTCCAACGGGTCGATTGAATAACGCAATCGTGAAATTATCAAAACTTCATCTAGTCTGGAAAAAACTTTTAAACATCGGGTTAAAAAGAATTTGCCGTCACAAATATTGAAGGAGCGTAAATTTAAGAGAGATTTGGACAAACTGTTAAACGTTGCACATTTTCGTTCTGCCCAAAATATTAACGAACTTGAGCGATTATTTTTGCTATCACACGTTTGGATTATTTCTCCGTTGTGACGGCAAATTCTTTTTAACCCGATTTTTTAAAAGTTTTTTCCAGACTAGATGGAGTTTTATTAATGTCAAGATTGCGTTATTCAATCGACGCGTTGGAATTTCAGCACATTTCCATTGTTCGAAAACTTCATTCATCATTTCGTGTGCACTCCGACGTATGGTCAGTTTTTCTCTGTTACGTTTGTAAAAGAACAAACTCAAAACTTTCCGATTTGACGGTAAATGACGGGTACTTATTTTCGGAATTTCTTTGCCGATTAGCCAAATTGTGTTGTCTTCGTTTTTCCGAGCCTTTGTTTAAAATTGTCTTTAATTGAGTGACATTGAAAAAAAAACAACACCACTTACAAATGCGCTGCGCCAATACAAAATGGCGCCGCGGATGCGCAGTGACATGCGCAGTGGTATGCGCAGTGGCATGCGCGATGTTATGCACAGTGGCTGGGAAGAAATATAAATGAGTTTGAAGATAATATAAGTGTAGCATTTTGAAAATGTAAATTCATGATTTATGAATAAAAGCTTATAATTTAATTTTTCGTAAAAAGTGCGAAATGTTAATGCGTATAATTAAATCTACAAGAATAACGAGAGTAGTATAGACGCCATTATTGATCTACCTGGATTTGAATTGTGAACATTGCAATCTTTTCAAATTGTTAGAGTTTATTTTTGTTACGAAATAGCTGCTCGATGTGATTTTTATCCGTAATCCGAAGCCATGACTATGCTTAAATGCAATACGTTCGTTAAAAAAAATTCAAATACAAAAAAGTCGAGATAGCCACCTCTAAAAATTGAGTGACCGCGCCCATTTTTTTAGAGAAATTTTCTTTTATTAGTGCCCAACAATAGCACGAGAATCCAGAAGGAAAAAAAATGTTTTTTTGAATCAGTCTAATATATATATATGTGGGCGTGTATCGGTACTTTATATATTAAATACTTGTTTGCAAGCGAGAACGAGGGTCGTTCGAGCGTACGATTTTTTCGAGCGTAAAACCCAAAAAAAAAACAGCGAGAACTTATTCGACATGCCTATATATATAAATATAGGCGTGTATCTGTATTTTATATATTGAATATATGATTGTAAGTGGGGAAAAAGGGTTGTTCGAGCGTAAAATACGATTTGGGAATTCTCTGTTATCTCTTCCTACAGAGATTATCTCGAATATTACCAAACCATTTGACTCCGTACCCGCCAATGTCCCATTAGAAATATTCTCAAGACGAAACATCGTTTGTGCTAAGATGGTTTCCACGTCTGGCCGAAGATATTTAAAAAAATGGGAGATTACTTGTGATCGGATACAAGATAGGGGGGATAGATCTTTTGGTAATTTTTCTTTGGTATATGGTTGTTCACGCAACTGTTTTATATCAAGGGCCTACAACATCGGACGTTGATGAATAGTTCGTGTCAAGGAGGACGGCAACGTTTCGATGTCAAGTAGTCAATTAGTAATCGATGGATAGTCATCACATTTTAAAGGCATCGAAGTGTAGGAAGGCTTCTGTATACAATAAGTTGAGCTGTTATTGATCAGTTTCAAACTTCGAAACTAAAAATGGTAAGAAGTAATCGGGTAGGAAATTTTATTTTCTCCAACTTTGGTTAGTACCATTTTTACCCTAGGATCAATATTTTCGGACTTATACTTAATTTAGGGGTGAACTTTTTATTTATGTTCAGTTATTTCGTTTATTATTAAGTTTATCGTAAAAATGGTAATGAATAGTCAGGTAGGGAATTTTATTTCCTTCAATTTTGGGTATTAGCATTTTTACCCTAGGACCAATATTTTCGGACTTATACTTAGTTTAGGGGTGAACTTTTTATTTATGTTCAGTTATTTCGTTTATTATCAAGTTTATCGTAAAAATGGTAATGAATAGTCAGGTAGGGAATTTTATTTCCTTCAATTTTGGGTATTAGCATTTTTACCCTAGGATCAATATTTTCGGACTTATACTTAATTTAGGGGTGAACTTTTTATTTATGTTTAGTTATTTCGTTTATTATCAAGTTTATGGTAAAAGTGGTAATGAATAGTCAGGTAGGGAATTTTATTTCCTTCAATTTTGGGTATTAGCATTTTTACCCTAGGACCAATATTTTCGGACTTATACTTAATTTAGGGGTGAACTTTTTATTTATGTTTAGTTATTTCGTTTATTATCAAGTTTATCGTAAAAATGGTAATAAATAGTCAGGTAGGGAATTTTATTTCCTTCAATTTTGGGTATTAGCATTTTTACCCTAGGATCAATATTTTCGGACTTATACTTAATTTAGGGGTGAACTTTTTATTTATGTTTAGTTATTTCCTTTATTATCAAGTTTATGGTAAAAGTGGTAATGGATAATCAGGTAGGGAATTTTATTTGCTTCAACTTTGTTTATTGCCATTTTGACCCTACGACCCTACGGTTAAAAGAACTAATCAGGTGTTAAAATCCACAGGTTTCTACTTGACGGAATGGCTCTTTGCGACGAGAGAACACAGCCAAGTCGAAGAAATTTGAATTGCGTATGGTTGTCCATCACTATTTTTATAAAAAAATCACTAATAAATTGAAGAAAAAAATGAAACCTTGAAAATGAAAATGAAAATTACAACCCTATTTTAATTATAACTCCTAAAATATTGATCCTAGGGTAAAAATGGTACCAACGAAAGTTGAAGAAAATAAAATTTCCTACCCGATTATTTATTACCTATTTTACGATAAACTTGATAATAAACGAAATAACTAAACATAAAAAAAGTTCACACCTAAATTAAGTATAAGTCTGAAAATATTGATCCGAGAGTAAAAATGCCAATAACCAAAGTCGAAGGAAATATAATTGCGTACGTGATTATTTATTACCATTTTTACAATAAACTTGATAATAAACGAGATAATTAACAAAAAACAATGTTTACCCCTATTTGCAGTGTAACTCTATAAATATCGATCCTAGGGTAAAAACTATAATTACCAAACTTGTGGGGAATTACATTTCCCACAACTTTTTATATCATCATTTTCACTCCAAGGTTGAAAATAAGCGTGTTATTCGAAAAACAAAAAACCCCTCTGTAAATCAAGATGGCGGCAAACGCACCGGGGGGATTTTCCCGAAAATCGAGATTTACACTACCAACCACCCCCCCTATAAGTATAAAAAAATAAAATCGAAGCCCAGAATTAATTCTAGGTGAACCGAATTTTTAACCTATCTCGACTGGACTATTGTGGATAAAGACAAATCAAAGTTAAGGTACAGCAACGAGTCCTAACTCCCGAACACAATTCATATGAGGCCCGGAAACTCTTGTGCCAAATAAGTTTCTATGCACGCACACACACACACACAAACACGTGCCTTTTTTATAAACGTTTCGATGATTTTGGTGACAGAGCGGTCCTTGAAAAAAACTTTTCCATAAAAATACATACGTTTAACCAGACATGAGTTTGAGGCCATTGAGGATAATATAATGTTGGGTACAGGGACAATGAAATACCATGGGGACAGTCCTCAAAGATGAACCTCCTCAAAATCACCTTTCTTCGTGTAGATACGTACAGAGATGATATATAGTACAGAGAAACGCAAATAGTTCGAAGGGAAACTTGGCGATGGCTTGCAAAACCACCAGGGGCGCCGGGAAGAGCCCTTATCGCGAACAATGCGCTTGTGTGCAAACACTCGTGGAAACAACGCTAGCTCGGCGGTAGAACTTAACTTCCTCCGACGGCTCGCTCTTTCTATATATGTACATCGATTGTATGCAATTCTGCGAACACGAACGACAGCGATGATGAGAGTTGGTGGAACGCTGATGCACTAGATGGTTCTTTCTTCGTTGCAACCCTCCTCCGGCTGCCTGGCTCTTCTCACTACCCTTAACCACCGCAACCACCCGGTCTTCATTTTCCCTTTAGACTTGACCGGGAGGTGCATACATACGTGCGGACAGCCAGTGTCAACTTTAATACACTATACTGTGCTGCTTTTCCATTCCTTATTCACTCTTTTTCAATTTTTATGCTTAAATTTTTTTTTGTCGGAAAACATGGCCGTCTTCGTTATTGACGCCCCCGGCTAAAGTTCCTTGACAAAAATACGTTTGAATGCAATAGCTCTTTGAAAAATCCTCTCCTTTACTGATCGCTTCTTCTTCTTCTTCTCTCTCTCTCTCTCTCTTTCTTTGTTACTCGTTCACTCCCGTCTTCGGCCCCGTCTAACCCCCTTGACAGTATATACCCATATAGCGATGTTTTGTTGAGAACTCATTGAGCGTAAAACTTAATTCCCGTGGAAATTCCAACCGCGATGTACTCTGCACCGAAATGTATAGCTGCGTACTTCTTTCTCTGGCATGAAGCAACGAGAATAAAGAGGGATACTTACATATAGGTATCTTTATACGACGTGTATACCGATCTTTTCGCCCTGGGGGTAGTTATTAGTTGGTAATGCTCTCCCTTCCCTCTTTCCTTGGTTTCTTGCTCGCTTTTCCCTCTCCCTCTCGCTTCTCGCATCCTTCGCCCTTCTCTGCCTCTAGACCTTTAGAAAATGTTCCCTTTCTGCTTTATTTTTAGATGCAGTTGTACACTGCAGGTTACATCCCCCTTCTCGCTGTAACACACTGGAATTCCCGTTTTTTTATGCGTACGCGGTCCTTTTTCTTCTTTTAGCGTTTTCGCTCGTTCTCCCCCACTCTTACCATCGCGGTATTTTTCTCTCTCTTACTCTCACTCTCTCTCTGTCTATCTGTCTCTCTTTCTCTCTACCCCTCTCGCTCTCTTTCTCGACTTACGGATCGAGGGAACAACTTTCCCGTTCTTGAAGAGCCAATGTCGAGAAGTTTTCTTGTTCCGGACAATCACCTGCGGGACTTTGGCAACCAATGATCTGTACAGGCGATCCGCGGGACCTACGACGGCGGCGTTTTGGGTGGCCACGTCAGTCAACTTCTCGACACTTTTGTTCCTTCTCCATAGGTTTATAACCTCCCCCCCCCCTCTCTCTCTCTCTCTGTTCCTTTCTCTGCTTTGCGCATAAGTTCGTCTATATGCACACTTATGCGTGATATAGATGCGGCCAGATAGCTTGCATGTATGTCATACTATAGTACGATGGATCTCGATCATCTCGCACGACATCAAAGGCGCGCATATCACACGAGATAGGAATCTTCCTTTCGATCTACAACTCATAGGGATGAATGGATTTCTCGCCCTCTCTTTCGATACCTTATTTGCTTTCGAAAAGAGCTCTAGATCGTTCATTTTTATGATTCAGGGTGGACTTCGCTCTCTATTAATAATTCAGGAATCATCACTTGTGGAAATGAAAAAAAGTAGGAAGTATCGTTTGTTCGGAAAATGTAGCTACACCCCAGGGCATATTACAACATTCGTGCCAATTGTATTGCCGCCGTAAATTGTGATTGAGGATGGAACGAATGGCGAATTTTGGTAAGGGGACGTCCATTAATTACGTGAGGCGTTTAGGGGGGGGAGGGGGTCGAGCGAAATCTCACTCAATCTCACGTGGGGGAGGGGGGGCTTCGGCAAATATCACGTAATTTAGTAGTTTTAGTAATTTTAGTAATCACGTAATTTTTATCACGTAGAGAGTCTCCCTACTACTTTACATGATGGAGTAAATGGTACTACAATCGCAGTTACTTCTACTGCAATTTATTTTCCGTGAACGTATGCATTTTGAAAAATCTCACGTGAGATTAGGGGAGGGTGGAGGGGGTCGAGCTAAATCTCACGACATCTCACCAGGGGGAGAGGTGGGGGGTCGAAAAATCGCCAAAATCACCTCATGTAATTAATGGATGCCCCCTAACATCGTTTCCGGTAAGCCGCAGCCTATAAATATCGAAACTGAGGCCCTTCGAGGCAGGTTTGGTGGCTACCGCGACCACACGTAAGCGGTCAACGTGCTTTGCTCAAATTTCTCGACCACGAATTTTCGATCAAACTTTCGGGCTTGCGTTTGACGATACGTGTTCACGGTTATAAATATTTCGTCGGTGCTGTATTGTGCCCTGCGGAGTGCTCGCTACAATTCTGTCCAAGCTTTAAATTCGCGTGGAATCAAACACCTCTTGCCGTAGCAATTATCGGAAGGGAAAAATTAATTGTGTATTCACTCAGTGTACTCACTCAGATTCTGTCGTAATGCTATAATGTTTTTCCGGAACTCAAACAATATCACTGCCCCTCTTTCTCTCTCTCTCTCGCTCTCTCTCTCCTCTCCCACTCGTTCTATTGACGATAATGCGAGATTCACAGCCGTTGTCTATATTGAATCTAAAGTCAACAATATTTAGAACTTTCCTTTACGCGTACATCTTTTACGTCGAAAATCGTTCTTTGGCAAATTGAAAAAACCATTAAAAAAAAATGTTTAAACGTTTGAAAAACAAACAAATATCGATTCAGCAATGAATTGAGTCAGTCCTCGTGATAAGTGATGCTTTTTTTTATCCAATTATGGTCCGCACGAACACACACTCGCGCACTTGTTTCTCCTATTTGCAGAAACTTTCTTCGTCCGTCCACATTTCGACGCGGCTTTCTCGAGTTCTCCTCATCGAAATACAGCCCTGCTCGCGTCCTTTTTCGCCTACACCCCGTCAGATGAGTGATAATTTTGAATATTTTCACCTTCGTCAAGCCTCGGGAATCTATTTATCGCGATATCCTAGCAGTTTCGTGTTGAACTACGTGTGATGAAAACCCATTGAAGAAAAATAACATGTTCGGCAATATCACCGGACGTCGCTGTCACCGGATTCGCCACAGTTCCACGTGGAGGGTAAAAATCGTGGGGTGAGCGCGTCGAAAGGTGATATGGCGTATAAAAGCTTCGACTGCGTTTTTGCCGAAATGAAGCAACTAAAATTCCATGTAAATACATCTCCTATGTGTACGTACGTGTGCATATACATGCATGTATAAAGTTTGATCAGGCTTTCAATTGGATAGCGCGTTTTTCGTGACAAAGTTTTGAAGTTGGAATATGACTCGTCAAAGTCAAACTTGCTGATAAACGGGTGACCATTCGCAACGTGTCTGTGATAACCGTTCAATGACTCATCAAATTAGCCGAGTTATAGAAATTATAAGGAGTACACTGTTCGTGCGCGTTCGAGATGCATCAACTTCAAACGCGTTTGCCTCGAAACTACGCATTCAAATCGGCAACCACCATATCTCCATAACCAATCGTACGATTGAGCTCAGATTTGGCATACAACTTCAGTAGACTGTTCAACTTTCGTGAACAGAATTGAATCGAAATAATATTTTTTTTATATAACTCGTAGAATGGTCCAAAAAATAGGAAAAAATTGATAAAGTTTAGCCAGTTTAGTAGACATTTTAGTTTGCTGAACCTCGTACCATAATTCTCAACACTCTTACAGACCAACGATATGTTTGGTTTTTGTTCACACTTATACAACGTTCACAACACTGGCCGCCAATGAGAGCGTTTTCCGTGCACCGTTGTGAACTAACGTAAAAAATGACATGACAATACATTAAGAAAAAACATTAGTCCATATTCTCGAAGAATCAGCAAACACGAATACTTTTTTTTGTTATCCCATGTTAAAAATCACTTCCAAGACACTCTAGACTTGTCCGATGGATACTGTCTTAAAAGTAAAAAAAAAATGACTTGGCATTGAGATTGTTGCGTCTCTTTATATGTGTGTGTATATAGATCTAGCACACACACACACACGCGCGCTTCGATATACTCATAAAATAACAACAAATGGTTTATTATTGCACCACAGGCACGTACATACGTAAATACGCCAACGCACACAAATATCCACACAACAGTTTATATATATATATATATATATATATATATATGGGTATATATATATATATATATATATATATATGGGTATATATATATATATATATATATATATATATATATATATATATATATATATATATATATATATATATATATATGAATAATATACGAAAGCGTGTGTGTGTGTGTGTGTGTAAATTAGTCGCTGGGTTCGAATTTGCTGTTACCGTACGGCTCTATATTTCGTGGTTGTAAAGCACACATAAAACAACCCGATTATCGTTGCGAGGTGAAAGAGACGAGTGAAATACGGGCGGGTAAGTTATTGTAACGGGGATCGGTGAAAGTCCGAGTTAAAACACACGCGGAGGAGCGAGATTTGAGGAGACAGCGAGAGACGCGCGCGCCCGATAGTAGCCGTCTCAACTTTTTCCACGGGGCAACTTTTAGTTGTTACGCGCCTTGCTTTCTGTTTGTGATCGTTGTCTCGCTTGTGCTCTCTTCCTCTCTCCCTCCCACCCTCTCTCTCTCTATCTCTCTCTCCTTCTCACTCTTTCTATACGAATTCGATTTGCGTCCGTCTCGGGCTCTATCGCACCTCGTCGCACTCGCCTGTATCACTGGGCTGTTCTCCATCCGGCGCAGCTTTGAGGGGGACGCATATTGGGTAGGGTATGGGGAGTCGCGCACACGAGCATCATCCTCCCTATGCACAAGACGAGCGTTCGCGCGCGCATTCGATCGGCACACACATGCGCGCGTGATCATCGTCGCTCCGTCTCTCTTTCTCTCGTTTGCTCGGCTTATCGCGCCGGCCACCCCCTCTCGGAGCGCGTCGGCTCGGCGTGGCGCCGTCCGAGCCTGCGCGCGAGCCCAGGCCATCGAGAGTGAGGCCGTTCTCGCGCAACGCGCCCCTCCTTTGTCGCGTCGGGCGAGCCGCAACCGTAGTGGCAGAGGGGCGCCGTGAGCGTGATCTAGAACGGAAATTGGCGCGATAGGGGGGCTTTCGAATCTCTGCCAACGTCAGGGACGTAACGCGCGTAGTGTAACACAACGGCGGAGCGGCCACGCCAACAGTTTCGCGAGGCTCCTGTTTTCAAGCCAGCTGCTATATATAAATGGCGACGCGTGCGTGTGCGTGTGTGTGTGTGTTTGGGCGCATTTGCCGAGAGTCGCGCTTGGTGTTGCGTGCCTCTGTGTATGTGTGCGTCAGCATTTTGCGTCTGAAAGCGAGGGGCACAGCGTATATTTTGTCGGAGAAGGGAGAAGGCGTAAACGACGATGGTACGGGCGTGGTTATTATATACGGAGTTTGCCGGGGTGGGGAACCAATCGACGTCCATATACACGACCTCGAGTGCGCAAGCGTTTTATACATTGTGCACATTCGTGTACGATCTAATAGCGTATACTGGCTGTAGGGGGCGTACGAAGGGGACATTTCGCTATAGAATATTCCGTTTACGGTACGTACACACGTGCAATGGCGAGGGAGACCTATTCATCATCAGCGCTGGTCTCGTAACGCGTGCCCTACCAACCATGAGATGATTCCTACATCGCGAAAGTCAAATGATTCGGGTCTTCTTCTTTTTTTTTTTTACTATTACAACGTGCGGGCCTCCGATAAATCTTCCCGAGAGCTTGCTTCGGAGATGGGGATTTTGGATACGCTTTTTTGTTCAATCAGAATTTGATGATTGCTCATTCAGTATGGTTTCGACCGTACGTACACAGATGGAATCATTTACTTAGAGCAACGAAATTGTTCATTGAGGGGTGGCCAAAGAAAAATTAAGATTAAAAAGTGAATATTCGATTTCGCGAATGTTCGTCACTGCAATGGACAATTCTTACAATAATCTATTACTCAATTTTTTTCAACGGAATATTCGTTGATATCCCGCAATGACGGCTTTGGTTAGCCCGAGTAATTTTTTTTTCAGTGTATACGCGAGCCGTTTAAGAACTTTAAAAAAGTTAAAAATGTTAGCCGAGTAATGAAAAAATCCCCTGAAAAAGCATTATCGGTTATTTTTATTCAAACAATGATTTTAATCTACTTTTTTCCATGAATCTAATGTATCAAAAAAGCGAGATAAGATTATTTAAAATAGCCAAGCCAGTTGACTAGAACTATTGTACACAAAACTGTTAAACCTTAAGGGGTAAGGCCACTGTACATTTTTTGAAAAATCGATTTTTTTTTATTGGCTTAAAAAATAGTTTAAACCCTCTAGTTTAAAAATAGTTTAAATCCTTTTAACTTCTTTTTAAAATTTTTTCCAATAAAAAAACTATTCGCAAAACTTTAAACGCGTTTTTCTCGAAACATGGTTTTTCAAAATGGCACGCAGCATAACTCGAACAATTTTCATTTTTTTACTTGAAATTTTAACCAGATGTGAACATTTACATTATCTTGAGAATGTCGATCGGAATTTTCAAGAACTTTATTTATTGATTTTTTATTAACAAAAAACTTGCCGTTTTTTTCGTCAAAAATCAATTTTTTTTTCAAACGCACGCCAAATCCACAAAAATGGATACTTTTTAAAATCCGATCGACATTCTCTAGCTATAGCCCTCTAGATTAATGGTTTTTTTTTGTTCTAGATTCAAAAGTGCACCAGTGGTGCTGCGTGCCGCGGAGCCCTGGAAGCAAAACATGTCCCGGGAAGATAGCTGTGGAACCGCCATTTTGTTTTTTTTTACTGTAAAAAAATTTTATAATAAAGTTTAATGTATGCCCGATAACACCATTAAAAGTTTTTTTTCAAATACCTTCAATTTCGGGAGCAAAAAATTAGTGAAAAAACCTTTTTTTTGGGCCGTTACAGTGGCCTTACTCCTTAAGAATAATATTTTTCCAAATATATTATTTTCATGGAAAAAAATTATATTACTATTATAACATAAAATTAATATTGGACTTCTCATGCATGGTTAAGAAAAAATCTCGGGAAAACAATATTTTTCGTTCCTACCATCTGGAACTATGACTATCGCGACAGTGTATACATTATTTTTAATCTTAAGCATCGCATCAACCGCTGGGGTTATCCGCAATGGAATCTACTGTCTCTTACGCTATTGTGCTCTAGCTTCAATCTTGTTTTTTTTTCATGGCTTCGTACGGTTTTTTTCTAAAGATATTTTGATTTTTTTTTAGAGACAATTTGAAAAATAACGTGTAACGCGAAAACGACAAGGATTCAAGGAAAAACTCAAGATAGTCAAAAGTTGAATCGATTTTCGTTCAGCTCGCGAGAATTTCTTTAGAATTTATGTCCAAATTTTGTTTTCACCTATTTTCGGTTAAATTGAGATGATTTAATTACCGTACCCCGATAACTAAGGGGTTTGTGGTATTTTTCTATTGTATTTTTCTATTTTCAACGCATAGAAGAATTTCGGATTTTTTTTCGACATGTTTTCCCTGTAGAATTTGTATAATTTTCTAGTCACGTCAATCGATTGATTTCAACCGATTGTATTGCGTTGGAAATATAAAAATTTAATTTTTTCCTCTTTTGAAATGTTACCAGAAACCTCTTCGTTATGGAGTTACGGTAATTAAATCATCTGATTTCGAAAATAGGTGAGCAACTTCGACCAAAAAATCGGAAAAAATTCTCGCGAACTCAATGAAAACCGATTCAACTTTTTACTATCGTGAGGTTTTCCTTGAATCCTTGTCATTTTCGCGTTACACGTTATTTTTCAAATTGTCTATTAAAAAAAAAAAAAAAATTCAAGCTTGAGCTTTTCCCTTTATGATATCGGTCGAAGAAACGAGGTCCACTGGAAAAGGAACACAAAAGGCGAAAAATGAATTTTTTTGAAAAAGGATACTAGTCGTAAAAAAATGGTAAAATAAAGAAAATAGAACGAAGGTGAATACCTCCCCTTCAAAATCCCGTTTATTAAATTTACTTATGTCAACTATCGGCGAAATGGCATAAAAAAATCGGTCCGGAACCTTTTCGAATCTTTGTCCGGAAACTTTTCGCCGGTAGTGTATATTTTTTCGCTAGCAAGACGCAGGCCAAAGTCTACGTGACTAAATATATTTCATGTAATGTGTAATAGTTATGTGATCAAGTTTGTATTTTTATATAACTTTTTGTAATTATGTAAATAAAATAAGTTTTCAAGTATCGTATAATCTAGGAGTACATCACTGATTGCTACTATCTGATCAACTCGTTATTCCTCAGATCGAGACATGAGGCAGTTTCATATTTTTTCAACTCGAGAGTTGAGTAGTGAAAAAGACAAGATCCTTCGCAGAGCTTTGTTTTCTTAAGGGGTAAGGCCACTGTAAATTTTTTGAAAAATCGATTTTTTTTATTGGCTTAATAAATAGTTTTCGCAATTTCTATATAATAGTTTTCAAAAAACTATATTGCACTTTCTATATAATAGTTTTCAAAAAACTATTCGCAAAACTTTAAACGCGTTTTTCTCGAAACATGGTTTTTCAAAATGGCACGCAGCATAACTCGAACAATTTTCATTTTTTTTACTTGAAATTTTAACCAGATGTGAACATTTACATTATCTTGAGAATGTCGATCGGAATTTTCAAGAACTTTATTTATTGATTTTTTATTAACAAAAAACTTGCCGTTTTTTTCGTCAAAAATCAATTTTTTTTTTCAAACGCACGCCAAATCCACAAAAATTGATACTTTTTAAAATCCGATCGACATTCTCTAGCTATAGCCCTCTAGATTAATGGTTTTTTTTTTGTTCTAGATTCAAAAGTGCACCAGTGGTGCTGCGTGCCGCGGAGCCCTGGAAGCAAAACATGTCCCGGGAAGATAGCTGTGGAACCGCCATTTTGTTTTTTTTTACTGTAAAAAAAATTTATAATAAAGTTTAATGTATGCCCGATAACACCATTAAAAGTTTTTTTTTCAAATACCTTCAATTTCGGGAGCAAAAAATTAGTGAAAAAACCTTTTTTTTTGGGCCGTTACAGTGGCCTTACCCCTTAACGATACACGTCGAGTCGTTGCACAGCATTCCCAGTGTACTTGTGTGGTACATACGTTGTGCTGTTTTATAATGGTGATATCAATTTTATATTATAGTAGTGATATAATTTTTTTTCAATGAAAATTAAATATTCGGAAAAATATTATTCCTAAGGTTTAAAAGTTTTGTGTACAACATTTCTAGTAAACTGGCTTGGCTAGTTTAAGGAATCGTCTCAGTGTGAAATTTTCGAAAAATCGATTTTTTTTGTTGCATTATCGGATAGTATACACTGTAATAAACATTCTCTTAAATTTTTAAATCGAAATTCAAATTATTACGGTCGCTACAACGTTTCTTGTAGAAAGGGAACGGAGCGAGACATCTGCCTCGCCAATCTTTAAACGCGTTTTTCACAGAATAGTGTTTTTCAAAACGGTTTCCACTCTCAAAGGAAGAGTTTTGAAGATATCTAGTTCCCCTTTGAAGAGAACATTTTTAACGTCATTCTTTATAGCGCTATGGAAGCTTTTTTTTTTTTTGGAAATCTTCATATTTTTTTTACGAGAAACTGTCGAGAAAATCCATAGCGCGATAACGACTTTCCTACAGATTAATAATATTTTTGAAATTTTTGTTTCAGATCAAAATTGCGGCCGCAATCGTGGAAACCGTACAGGGCCTTTTTTATTACGTGTCATTTCAACAATTTATTTAACTATTGTACATCCAATAAATGAACACGAAAAAAATCATTTTCTATTCGTCATGAATGTTTTTATTTATTTAAAAAAAACCGGACCGATTAGTTTATTTGAACATTTAAAAAAAAAATCGCGAAAATCAGTGATTTTTCGGAGTGTCACACTGAGACGATCCCTTAAAACATGTTATCACACTTTTTCTACACATTTGATTAATTTATAAAATGGATTACAACAATTGCTTGAATAAAAATAAAAAAATAATTATAAGATAAATGAGAGTGTTTTTAAAGTCAAAATAAGCGATAATGTTTTTGAGGGGATTTTTTTATTACTTGGTGCTCATTTTTATTTTTTAAAAGAGATTTTATATCTCTTTGGTAGGAAAAGAATCCTAATTTCCTTTGGCTTCAGTCCGAAGAGAAGTAAATTTCAAACTCACTGTTGATTGTTTTCAATTACTGTAAGACAAAAACATGTTTTTTGCTTTTCGATTAAAAACAATCAACATTTCACATCTTTGGAGACTGAGAAGCGAAAAACATGGGCCCGACGTCAACTTATTTTGGATTTATGAAATTTTCTATTGAATATTCTAAAAAAATATATTTGAAACAAATAGGATCGTAGTAAAAAAAAACCTATTTGATTTAGAACGATCCTATTTAAATTAAATATTTTTTGACAGTGCAATGAAGAATGTGATGAGATGGTGGTTTCCAAAGCAATAGCGAACTTCTCCCTTCGGACTGCATGTCAGGCCTTCACTTTTCACCCTCATCAGGCCTTGATTTTTTATCCTGATCAGACCGAAATCAGAAAAAGTGTCACAAAAATGATCAGGGCTTGGTAAAACATCCTGATCAAGGCATGAACAAAAAATCAGGAAGCCTGATCAGGTCTTTTTTGTAGCTTGAGCAAGAGTTCTATTCGGGTAGAAATCTTGCTCCGGCTACAAGAAAGACCAGATCAGGCATCCTGATTCCTTCTTCCGGCATTGTCCAGCGTTTTTTTGAGCGATATGCATTGAGCGATATGAAAAAAATAGTGAGATACAATTTGAACCTTGTTTAATACAAGGATATTGGTTAGAAATCAAAAATTAAATTTTAGATATGCAAAAAAACGTGAAAAATGAGTTTTTTTTGCAAAAATTGCTCACTCTTGTAATTATTGACAAAAAAATGGTTTTAATATCTAGAAACAATGTACTTTGAAATAGACATAGCGGCTTGTGTGGACTTTCCAAAAAGTACATTTATTTCATCCAACGCAGGTGCGATTTAGAAGGAAAGCATGAAACGCTTACGCATATAAAAAAATGTATGTTTTATTCGACAAAAAAGTTGTACGGCATCAAAATAATTTGTTTGGGTGGACCCAGTGTGACTATCAAGGATTAAACAATGAAAAGTTTATTTCTATTGCTCACACTTTTTAATGCCCGAAAAGTAGTTTCAGTTTCTGAAACAGTATCCGAAAGAGACTTTTCATACCTGAAAATATACACTGTTTTCGTACCCTAGGTTCAATGCAAACCGATTCCATGCTTTGCCGTTTTAGTACTTCCAGGGTAAAGTATGAGCTTGATGTACTGCTTACCGTCTTATTCCCGATTGCGAAGAATGTTGTGACGTTTCAATATAAGACACGAAGAACCTTTGTCAAATTTGCTTTTGGTCCTAAAAAGGGCCCGTTTGTTCTTCGTATTTGATTAATTCTTTTAATCGGAATTTTTCGACACGGGAACCTTCGTTAAATTTTTCATTCGTCCTTTAAAGGGCCGTTTCATTCACGCCTAGAAACGCTCTAACCGTGACTACATATTGGAGCTGTCAAAACACCTCGCTCTGTAACATATTATATTATATGTATATATAGCGCTGTTGAACTTTTTGTTAATCAACTCCCAAAAGGGCGTACGAACTATATTTACGACATGACGGATTGACTTTACCGCGATTGTGGATCCGCTTTTTTGGGGAAAAAAATCGCTCGGAAATTCGG
>OZ023315.1:61056462-61073962 GCA_964007375.1 Ophion obscuratus | reverse complement strand
TCTACATACTCCTCAGATGCTTCATCGATCCAGGTTAACCTGTCTTCCGTTTTCTCCCCCTTTCCTTTTTGCGCGCCCCCTTTATCTCTTTTCTTTATCACATTTGACCCCATAATCGTGAACCCAACCGGAAAATGGTCCGACTCAGCTCTTGGTATCACTTTCAGCTCTCTTACCAGGTCCTCTTCCTCATCTTCCACCCAGATGACTAGGTCAAGGACCGATCCCGTCCCTACGCCCCCATTCCCAACAAAGGTGACCTCCCCCATCTCATCACCTCTCTTCCTCCCATTCAGGATCGTCAGGCCTAAGCCTTCACACAGCCTCAGCAAGCTTCTCCCCTCTGCATTCAGTATCTCGTCTCTTGAATTCCTCTCCCACGATGGCCCCCCTGATTTCTCGCATACCGTGATTCCCCCCTCCCGCCCTATTCTGGCATTCAGGTCTCCCGCGATGATGATTCCAGCTCCCTTCTCGATCCCCTCCTCAACCTTCGTCCTTAGCGGTCCCTCGAGATTTTTTACCCCTACATTATTATATACCTCAATAATCCACGACCATTTCTTTTCCTTTTCTCGCCATATTTGCACTATTCCCCCATACTCCCATTCGACTACTTTACAAGACGTACTTATTTCTTTCTTTATGCCTATCAGGTGTCCACCACTAGCTCGACCTTTTCTTTTTCCCCTCTCCGCCTTTTTGAACCACCACACATACCCCCTCGCGGTTTTGTTCAGACATTTTCCACTCGGCATTTTCTCTAACCACGTTTCTTGTAGCATAATTACGTCATGCCTTTCCAAAAGATTTCTTGCCTCCGCTATATTCCCCATTCCGCAGACATTCCACGTTAGCAACTTGTATGTGCCACGAGTATCACCAGACTCCCCTACCTCGAAAAAAATTATTTTCATCCACCAGACGCCCTTCCGGGTCTACCCAATACCACCATTCACCATCCACGCACATCTTACTGTACCCTTCTCTGGCTTCCCTCCCCTCCCTTCTCTTTCTGCTCACCTCCCCCCTCAGCCAGTTTTTCACCTCCTTCTCTCTTATC
The DNA here is from genome assembly GCA_964007375.1 of Ophion obscuratus. Lineage (NCBI taxonomy): Eukaryota > Metazoa > Arthropoda > Insecta > Hymenoptera > Ichneumonidae > Ophion > Ophion obscuratus. Next base: position 61,072,899 of record OZ023315.1, on the reverse strand, counting down.
GTTAGGTCGTCCTCTAAAAAAATTCTCGTACCCCTGAGCTCGCGCTTACGTTTCATTAGCTGGACTTTCTCGTCCATAGATTCCAAGACTAACACTGGCCCGCCCAACGTTTTAATCACCCGTCTTATTACCGGTTTTGCCCCCAGTTTTTCCCACAAGAAATCGCCCACTTCCCTGATGATTTCACCCTCGCTTCCTTTTGCCTTCATTCCACCTATCTTAACGTTTTTCTTCCTGGCCCTTCTTTCCAGACGCTCCTGCTCCCATTCCCCTCTTTCCATTGGTCGCGGCCGATGTGTATGCCGCTGCACTCGATGGTCGTCAGCCAACGTCCTGTCGTCACGCCACGCAGCTGCGCGGCCGTGGCCCGAATTTTCGAACCCCCTATTATCCGTCTTCCTTCCTCGATCTGCGTTCCCTCTGCTTCCGCCAGGCAGATTCCAGCATCTCTTGTCCTTTTCCATTTCCGATGGCCTGCTAGGTCGCGCTGTCCTCCCCCTCTTTCCTCTTGCCACCTCCGTCCAATCGTGGTCAGCTGTAGCAGGTCTTTCCTCCTCTACCCACGCTTCGTTGTTGTTTTTGTCGCTTTCCAGGGTGAATGTTGCGACTTCCGGTCCCATCGGTTCCTCCTCCCATGCAGCGGCTTCGCGCTCGCACAGATCCATTTTCTCATGCGCTTTTCTCTTCCAGAAATTTGTCTCTTTCACCAAGGCTTCCCTCTCCTCTCTCCACACGATAGTATCCCTGTCGAGCTTGTACTTCCATGAATTTGCTTCTCCCAACAACTCCTTTATAATTCTGTCCATATCCTCGCAACGACAGGGCAGCGGTGACTTTTCCTTTTCAGCTTTCAACTCTTCTTTTATTTTGTCCAGACCGCTCTTTAACACTTTTTCTAGAATTCCCACAGTTTTTTCCAGTTTTTCCTCCCAATTCTTACCTTCTTCCTTACTCACATTGTCACAACCATTGGCCGCATTAATTTCCTTATGACATTCTACTGTGCCGACGTCATTTCGCTCGTCATATCCCTCCTCGTCTCGTTGTTTGTCCTCCAGTCTCTTCTCAAGACCTGTTACGACAGTGTTCTCCTGCCTCTTTATTCCCCCCTCCTTGCATGGCGTTCTCCTCATCTTCGTGTTCTTTCCAAAAACGGTTTTTTCCTGTGCCTGCTCTTGCACGAAGTATCTGTCAATGCTGATTGGCCTTTTTGTCGTCCCTCCTCCCGCCAGTTTCTTCGGCCTCCCCCTGCCCCTCTTGTTGCTCTGCCTGTCATCGTCGCGTTCTGTCTCGACCGCCGCGATTTCCAAATCTGCCGTGGCGGCGCTTCCATCGGCCGTTTCAAGCCGTCCGCCTTCAGCTCCATCCTCGCCAGCTCGTGCCCCTGGCCATGTGGACGCGCCTTCATCGCCACACATCCGTTCCTGGTCCTCGCGGTCCTCGAAGCCGTGGCCCGTTCCGTTCCGTCGTTCCTCCGCCATGACACTTTTCCCCTGTCACTGGCTTAACCTGCCCAGCACGCGACGACCCTTTTTTCGCCCTAATGGGTTTACTTCGTCCTCCTATGCCTTCCCCACACGTCCACAGCTTCCTCACTTAGTACTCTACCTTCCTACTGCACTTTTTTCGCGGCGCATGAGATTATTACTACTTAGATTACGCAAAATTGTAGCACACTACGCGGAGCCTTACCACCCGTGGCGAGAGTCCAACCGGAAGTCTAATCTGGAAAAAATAAAAAACCTTAATAATTTTCCAAAATTCTAAAATAAAATGTTATGGACGAAAAAAATACCGCTTTGTTTGGTCTTTGCCTAGAAATTGTTATAAAAATATTCTTTCTGAATACAGTTATGAAATCAATATTATGCAATTATTACTAATTAAAAGAATAAGAACAAGTAATATTTGTTGTTTATTATCCCGACCACTTAGTTTGAGGTTCCCGCGCGTAATTGTCAAATATGGATAAAAAAGGTAGCATTTGTGCTGTCTACGACGTTGCCATGACTGCATAACCTAATATTTTGTGTGCTTGATTTTCGCACAATTTGCTATTAAAAACATGAATCATTTTATAACGGTATTATGAGTTCTCATTTTCGTGATAGCAACGGGTGAGTCCGATAATTAGTCGAAACGTACGTATTTTTTCAACTCCGTGGTAGTATTTTCTTAGCAGATATAAATAATGTACTAAATTGTGCATTATATGGTAATGGTCAGGAGTTTCCCATAAGCGTAATGTAATTAAGGGGAGATATACGCCTAGGAGCCGGAAAAAAGGATATTTTTGTGATTTTTTTCAAGGAAAACTATTTAGAATTTCGGATTGGAGTTTTAATTATCTAAAAGTACAGTAGAACCTCGATTATCCGAACTAGTCTCGGTCCCAATTAGTTCGGATAATCAAAAGTTCGGATAATCGAAACGTGGGTTTTTTGGGACGAGATCATAAACAACAATTTTGCTTATGATCTCGTCCCAAAAAACCCACGTTTTGATTATCTGAACTTTTGATAATCCGAGTTAATTGGGACCGAGACTAGTTCGGATAATCGAGGTTCTACTGTATATACATTCAAAAATATGTTTAATTTTTTTTATTTATGAATATCAAAAATATACAAGGATATTGAGCCAATAAACAATACTACAATTCGGCGGCTCAAATATCGCAAGTTTTTCTTCCATTAAAAATGTAAACTCCCATCTTCCGATACTAAAACAAATACGAAAATCCGGAGTTACTTCGAAATGAAGGAGCTTGGCAAATACACCGTCTAACTGGGAGAGTCCTTCCGATTATTTTTTTTTCGATCTTGACGACGGGCGCCCTGAAGCTCTTACGGAGTGTTCGTCAATTTTGTGGCAAAAATTATAACTATCGTAGCCAGTCTTCCACCCTAACACAATCATGGCTTCAAGAAGTCCCTTTAAACCCTCATTAATAATTATAGCTGCAATGTCGGTCGCTATGTCGATCATCTTCTTACCGCTAGAAACTGATTTATGAGCTATCGTCCATACGACGGACGGAATTAAAGCTGTCATTTAAATTCCCCGTGTACCCATATCCCATGTAGGTTTCGCCAATTGAACCGTAACGGCCAATACTTGGACCAATGTTGGCGGGACGATGATCGATTAACCAATTGTACGCCAATGCTCGGCTGAGTATTGACTAGCCAACATTGGTTTGCTGATACGAGGCCAATGTTCGGCCAAATATAGACTCGCTAATCATTGGCTTGTCGATACGAGGCCGATGTTCGGCGAAGTATAGGCTGGCCAATCATTGGTTTGCCAATACGAGGCCAATGTTCGGCCAAGTATAGACTTGTTCATTATTGACTTATCGATATGAGGCCGATGTTTGGCGAAGTATAGACTCGCCAATCATTGGTTGGCCGATACGAGGACAATGTTCGGCCAAATATAGGCTCTCTAATCATTGGCATATCGATACGAGGTCGATGTTTGGCGAAGTATAGACTCGCCAATCATGCTTTTGCCGATACGAGGCCAATGTTCGGCCGCGTAACGCATGATCGAACCGCAATTCGTATATTGACGATTCATTGTTTCGCGTTGAAGTCATTGAGAGACGAGATAAATACTTTTTACGAGTCCATTGGACATTATTCTTAACAAATATACTACCAAATCAATGCACTCATTGTTGGCCGATTCTCGAACGAGCTCATACGCGATATTCTGCCGATTTTTATGAACCATCCTACACTGACAGAAAAATTCTATTAATATTAACTAACCGCGTCTATTTATTTATTTTTTATTTGAATTAACTAGATTTTTCGTGAAATCAATTTTTTCCTATTGCATTCCATTATTGGAATTATTCATTTTAAATATATTTATTTATTCAAATTAAACTTGAACTAATGAACTAATGGTCTGTCTTTATTGCAACACACATATTAACGGGTTGTGGGGGTAGAGAAGGTGGAGAGAGAGGAATTATATATATAGGTTAGGTTTGAAAATTCTATAACATGTCATTCGATAACGCTCTCTAATTATCACAATGATATTAACTAATTGATATAGTTTATATGATACAAATAATGATGAGAATCCATTTGGTATCTTATGCCATATCTGCGATTCAAATGTTACAAGCACTCGGTAGCATAGGGGCATCGTGGTTGGCTATGAGTAGGGAAGTTCAAGGTTCGAACCCCATATGGGTGAAATATTTTCTTCGAAATAATCATTTCGAAAGACCAGGTAATGACGAATTACAATACAAAAATAGTTCATTTTTTTTTTGGCAGTGCAGGACCAATTTTCACAATTGGGTGTGAACTGTAGCTTATTTAGCTACAGTTCACACCACTAAAACTATCGTTAGATTAACAAAATGTTTGTTATGCCAATCAAAAATCAAGTTGAACGTATTTAAAGATACATTTTGTTAAATCAACTGAATTTTTTTTTCAGTGTATAATTCCCTTTGTATATTATTATTTCCTGTTTATACATAATCGTAACCAATAAACAAAAAACGGTCGAAAATTAATTTCTACTCAGGTGTAACGCCCTTCCAGCATTTTAGGAGCCGTCCTCAAAACAGCCGATGCGCTAATAGCCAATATTATATATATGTGTGTGTGTGTGTGTGTGTGTGTGTATATATTGATAGATAAATGGCAAATGGATAACAAAAACCAGGTGATAACTGAGCACCCATACATCGATGGACCAGCCAACCTGGGCCATTGGACGCGCCACCTCGATGCCTGCACCCCATATATTTATGTATGTATACGCGCGTATATATATATATGTCTGTATATTTGTATTTATCCCCGGGGGAGTCACACACGTATAGGACCAGCCGCCACAACACAGCAATTTAACTTGCTCACGTGCGAGAGCGGTTAATGCTCTTACGGGATTTCGAAAAGATCAGCCCGCATTACTATACTATTAGAGTAGCTGAAACCGGCTTGCTTCCATTAACCTATGGCCATATAACGTTCCGTACTATCGCGCCGAATGTGACTATGACGGAAAAGTGCTTATATATATATATATATATATATATATATATATATATATATATATATATATATATATATATATATATATATATATATATATATATATACACGAGTGCAAAGAGTTCGCGCCCCCACGTGCGTTGTACGACACACCGTGTCTGTGCCAACCACCTCAATTCTCGTTCGATAGGAGCGTACCGCGAGACAAAAACGTCACCGGGCATCGTGGCTTTCGTTTTAATATAATTAGTAGAGTAAAATTTGCTCGTGAGCACCTCGCAGAGAACAAACATCGAGCCATTGAAACTGCTTACAATCCGTTGAAAAAGTGCTTACATTGGAATATAGAGGTATTAACTTGTTGCAGTCTGGCATCATTTTTCGTGGGAACGATAAATTGGAATATGAATTACGAATTGGGGAGGAAGAAAAGCAATTTATTGGCTTTTCTACTTGTCGGAGGAACAAACGAAAGGGAATTTCATTGCAATTTAATAGGCAGTCTACGTTCTCCGCTATTCATTTTTATTTTTGGCAACTGGTGTATATATTTTTTTAAGACGCATTGTCGGAGCGGAGAATACCGGCGTGCAGGAAGTACACGAGAAAAAAGGTTTGTTCGTATCAAATACATTTTTGGTTGAATCTCGGCCTACTAGGCTTCTATTTGATGTTCGCTGAAATGTTTACCTTCACTACATGTTTCAATTCATTATGACTGAAGCTAAAAAAATGTACATCCAAGTCTAATACGATTTTTTTAACGATGCGTAGACATTTCGTTCACGCCTAGATGAAACCTATTCAACTGGAAGGAATATTTCATTTGGATGAAACAAATATTGTTTCTGGTCGAAAAATCGATGTTCGACTTTGATAATCCTTTACTCGAGTGTGATAACTTTTATAGCGGATTCGAAATTATAAATTAAAATTAAAATAACTTCCAAATTCGTGTAAGTGAATTTTCAGATAAACATGTGAAACTTGAATATGGAATACTGAAGATTCGATTTACATGTAACAAATTATTTATTCGATGGAAATGGACTTTGCCAGAACGTTTATTGGACTTGAATAAGAGGCATTCCACGTCACTCCAGCCATTAAAAAAAATCGACAAATAATTTTGAAAAATCGAGTTACTTTATTGAAAAATATTCACCGAGTATCGAAATTTTTAAAAAATTTCTGACGTTTTTTCTCGTTGATTACGATTTTTTAACATTTTTCCATTCAAATGGCTGTATCTTTGGCAGGATTTGACTTATTTACATTCGTAAAAAACGAAAATGTGCGTCTTTTTCTAGCCTTCCAGAAAACAATTAATTTAGATTTTATTGAGCAAGTTGAACGTCCGTTAAAGGGCAAATATGAAAAAATATTTTTTTTCTCAAGGAAAGACACTCGTTATATTATTTTCTAAAATTTGCCCGATTTGTGAATACGAAAAACGAATTTTTAGTATTTTTTATATTATGTGATTCCTAAACAGCGTGAAGTAACAGCTATTTTAATTAAAATTTTTTTTTTTTATTAATGTTCAATTGAAGAGTGTGGAGCACTCCAAGGCTCCAATGTATATGACATATATGTCATATGTATTTAAAAAACCTGGTAAACATACAGCGAGTGCTCCACACTCTTCAATCGAATATTAATTTTTTTAAATAAAAATAAAATAGCTGTTACTTCACGTTGTTTAGGAATCCCACAATATAAAAAATACCAAAAATCCGTTTTTCGTATTCACAATTAGGGGAAATTCCTAAAAATAAAATAACGAGTGTCTTTCCTTGAGAAAAAAAATAGTTTTGCATATGTTGCCCTGAAACGGACTTTCGATTTGCTCAATAAAATCTAAATTATTTTTTTTCTGGAAGGCTAGAACAAGACGCACATTTTCGTTTTTTACGCATGTAAATACGTCAAATCCTGCCAAAGATATAGCTATTTGAATGGAAAAATATTAAAAAAATGGTAATCAACGAGAAAAAAGGTCAGAAATTTTCAAGAAATGTCGATACTCGGTGAATATTTTTCAATAAAGTAACGCGATTTTTCAAAACTATTTGTTGATTTTTTTGACTGGCTGAAGTGACGTGGAATGCCTCATAAATGGTTTCTCTGAAGTTCATTCCACGACACGTGTATTTTGAATGCCTCGAATGTTTTTATTTGAAGTATTTCATTAAGTTTAATCAATATTTCGATGCAGATAATTAAATATATAGTTTCTTTAAATAAATAAAGGGGAGGGAGGCCCAAGGTGGGCACTTTAAGGAAAGTTGAAAAAAAGCAGTTACAAAATGTCATATTGAAACAATTTTTTTTTCTATCGGGTGCTAAATTTATCGTACTTTAATAGTACATTCACACATTTCCAGTAAACCTTCAAAATACAAATAATGAAACCAATTTTAAAACTTTAAGAAATACCCGCTTTGCCCAGGAGGGTGCACGGGCACGGCTTTTGGGCAAAGCCGGCGCGTAGACGGTAAAGCGAGCACCCTGTATTTTTTTCCTGAGATTAGGCATAAATAAGAAGGAAATAGGGAACCAAAGGGGAGAAAAAAACTGTGAATGTACCCACATATTTTATTGCAGACAAATCATTATTATTATCATAAAAGAACAAAAACTTAACGTGTCTTCTTAACAGTCAGTAAACTCTATTTCGTTGGGAATCATCACAGTAAAATGATCCAACACCAGGGTAAGAAGTGCATGCATCACGAGCCCACATTTGACCGTCATTGCATTGAATCCAGCCTTCGGTGGAAGGATCTATATATAGTTTGTTCATATAATGCACACGTAATTTTCCTTGTCTGTAGTTTATTTCTTTCTTGACCTTTTTGGCTTTTCCTTAGTTTTCAAATCCTTCTTAAGGCTTTCATCCCAAGAAGCTTCTTGTGCCTTATTTTTATATTTATTTACCATCTGAAAATAATGGTGGATATTGTTATAAAAAGATAACAATACCACTTTCAAACATAAAAAAAAACATAAATAGTTACAATGAATAATGGCGTTATGGTGAGTTCCTACATACATAAATAAACCTAGATACATAAAAACCTACATATATAAATACATACATAAATAAACCTACATACATAAAGGGACAATTATTAAAATAAAGTCACATAGTCAGATTCTATTTTATATCATCATTTTAATTTCACATTGTCATTTGTCGTTGGAGCATAGCGGGCACGTGCTCGATTTTCTACAATAAAAATTTAAAAAATAGGGAAATTATTTAAATAAAGTATCCACTTCATTTTCCGTGGCCATCTTTTATATTGGGCATAGCTGGAAGGTTCTCGCTTTGGACAGGGGTCCGCTTTGCCCTTTTGCGCCACTACACGTTTTCATCAAACCTGACCAAAATATGATTGGAATACATTCAAGCAAATATGAATGAAAGAAAGTGAAATAGGCATACAATAGTCACATTTTAGTATTGATCTATTTTGCTCCCAAATAGACAAAACACGATGTACATACATTGCTTCCTTTTTTTCAAAATCCGTAGAATTTTGTTTTTCTGCCACACGAGCCGCGCACTGAGAGAAAAGCACATGGTGTTTACAACAAACGTCCATGGTAAAAGAGGGGATAGTAAAATTCGTTATAGTTTCTTGACACCGCAATCATATTATGGTTAACACGACTATAAGCGAAAAGTATACATAAACGTGCGATTTGGTTGGCGTGTTACCAACCCCGAAATTATTATTCACCGTTGTAAAGGGCTTGACAATATAGTTTTTGTTAATTCAGTGCTATAACAAACTCAGCCTACAAATGTAGTATACTGTACTATAGGTTTGCTTCAGTCAAATTTCTACTATTCTTTTCAAGTTTTCATTTTAAAACAAGTGCACAGAATGAGAAAAGCCAAATTGCTTTAAATAGAGGAAACCCTGCACTTTTAAACGCACATAAATAAACCCCAGTCAAATATTTTTTATATCAATTTATTACATCTTATAAAAATAACGAAAAAGTACAGTGATTAATGATAGATATTTTCGAAGTGCTAACCGTTAGATTGTGCACAAAAATCAATTCTCTTTTGAAAACTGTGAAAAACTGTGTCCAACATATATCGTTCGTAATGCCGCGAACCACTTGCTGGATGGCCGCGATCAGTTCTTCTACTGTGCTGGGGTTTTTAGCGTAACAATGATCTTTCTAGTCATTCTAGTCCGCCTTGAGCAAATTTAGGGTACCCCAGACCGATTACTCGAGTCCCATATACGCGATGAATAGCTTCGAACACCTCATGAGTGTCCTTCGAACACCTCATCTTGCATGAAGTAAACATTTTTAATCAGTCCCCTCTTTTTTGCATAAGGGAAGAATTTCATTTCCAAAAGCTGTTTGTAACTATCTCCTGTTACCGTAGATTCCAAGATTTGCAAATAAATTCCTTTTACCGAAATCGCTGCCCATGCCGTTACTTTCTGTGGATGAAGGGGCTTCGCTAGCGATATGTTGGGATTTTCTGTTCCCCAAAACCGGTAATTTGGTTTGTTTACGTACCCATTAATCCAAAAATGTGCTTCATCAGAATAAATAATCAATTTCTCATTAAGTTCTTCGGCTTCAAACATTCCCATAATGGTGTTACAAAATTCGATGCGTTTCGTCATGGCATGTTCAGTCAACAATTGATGAGTGCTTATTTTATACGGATGAAACTTTTAAAAATATTTCAAAACGTTGTGTAATGATGATTTCGTTATTTTTAATGCTTGAGCAGCTTTCCGAATCGAATAATTTGAATTTTGTTTGAAATAATTCTCAACTTCGTTGATCTTCTCCGGTGTAGTCACCGTAACAGGTGGACCTGGCAACTCGTGTCTACGGTCCTGGAGTGTACCATACTTCACGAAGTTATCGATTATCCTACAAAAATTAACGTAAAATTACTTCAATGCAGTTTAATTGAATTGACACAAGTTGTGTGATAGATGAATATGAATAAATATTAAATTCTTACCTTTTCAGAGTGTTTACGCTGGCAACTCTATGAGTTCCAAACTTAGTACGAAACCCTCTATACGCGTTACTATAAATTTTTCCCCTCGAGAAGAAGCACTCAATAAGAAGAATAAGAAGCACTCAACACGTTTTTAAAAATGGCTGACATTCTCCTGACCGCTGTAATTGACATATCGACCTGAAATTTGGAGAGCATACTCAGAGAATATGTCTTCACGGAATGACGGATCGTTTTTTCGATAGATACATTTTTGCATTTATTATTTATCTTTTTATGCGAACAAAACGCGAAAATTCGATTTTTTTTAAATTGCCGCCATTTTCCGAAATTTGTACTAAACGAAAAAGCCATCCGTCATTCCATGACCAAAGGGTCACAGATTGATAATATGCTTTGAATTTGTGTTTCAGATCAACAAAGAGGGGGCAGTGATGTCAGCCGTTTACCTCCCGCGATTTGAGGACCTGTTTTCGCGGAACTGCAACGGCCGCCATTTTGGTTTTTTTTTTTCAAAAAAATTTTTTTTAACGTTCTGTATATCATGAATAAAAGCAAGAAAAAACCGCACTCAAACAGCTTTACTCGTTTCCTTTAAAAAAAATTAAATGTAAACACCTGAAATATGGCACTCCAAGGACAAAGTCTCCCTTAAAAATGGTTACTTCATTTTTATTCATTTTTAATTACAAAAGATATAGTTTAACGTAACGCCTCAAAAATAGTTAGGCTAGGTAACTCCATCACAACTCGGCGACGGCTTGTCTGAAACAAAAAAATCAAAGTCCATTAGATTCACTATGACACCAGCTACAAAATGACTCTCGGATATGAAGTTTCATAAAAAAATAAAAAAATCGCAGATGAAAAACGAAAAAAGTACAAAAACGCGATTCTTTCGCAGTTTTTCGCAAAAAAAAGAGTTAAAGCCAAAATTTTAAAACCATCGCCGGTCATCTTGTTGCGGAACAAGATCCCTCAAATTCCCTTCTGATTGCTCATCATCGTCGATTTCTTTAAGTCTTGCTTGCTTTCAATTTTTTTGAAATTTTCACAGTTGACTTGCCCCTTAAACTAATCGTTTTTGTCAATTCGAAGTAAAAATATTTTCAACTTCGATCGACAGCAAGAGAGAACGAGAGAGCATGAAAGGTATCTGTATATGTATATGGTATATGGTGAGAACGAATCTGAGAAACTCCAAAAAAATTATGTTTTCGTCAAACGCGGAGTCACGATGACGGCGTACTTCGCGGGCGCGAAATGAGAAAAGGAACGAGAATCCGATAGAGTGGATATAGCACAAGGAGTACGATAATTATAGGACTCACGATGAACTGTGCTTCATCCATATGTTTGTATATACTTATATACACACACCTTCAATGGAATTCGTAATTCTCGTTGTGACACCCCCGCCTCCGGTCTATTCAAGTTTTATGATCGATAATCCGTGTCAGCTTGGAAATCGAGAGGATAATCGCAACGGTATAGTGGGCGATCATCAGTACCCGGAATCGAAAAGTCGTAGTTTTCCTTACGGTCTAGCGGCGGCGGTGGCGGCAGATAAATTTGCCCGTCATCATGCGAGCTATACGTGTATTCATCCTCTCTTGGGACACTATCGTCAAGGATAGTCACAACATTGCCTCTACAGGTACTCCTTTATATTGTGCACACTTTTTGCATAGTCCACATCAATTTGTCCATCCGAAAGTATGCGTGCGTGCGTGCGTGCATACGTGTGCGTGTGCGTGCGTGCGTGCGTGCGTGTGTGTGTGTGTGTGTGTGTGTGTGTGTGTGTGTGTGTGTGTGTGTGCGTGCGTGCGTGCGTAAGTGCGTAAGTGTGCAAGTGTGCAAGTGTGTGTGTGTGTGTGTAAGTGTGTGTGCGCGCGTGTGTAAGTGTGTAAGTATTCAAGTGTGTGTGTGTGTGCGCGCGTGCGTGTGTCAGTGTGTGTGTGTGTGTGTGTGTGTGTGTGTGTGTGTGTGTGTGTGTGTGTGTGTGTGTGTGTGTGTGTGTGTGGAAGTGTGTGTGTGCGTAAGTGTGCAAGTGTGTGTAAGTGTGTGCGCGCGCGCGTGTGTGTGTGTGAGAGTGTGTGTGTGCCACATAATATATAAATGTGCAGGTCATCGTAGCTGGGAGCTTTGGAAACCTCGAGTTTCCACACAAATCAAGTCGTCAATTTCCATTCAATTTCACGGGTTTTCACGTTGGGTCCTTCAATGTTTACGAAAAACTCGTTGTCATTGACTATCGAGTGAAAGTGTCTCGTATTCCAAGCGGAATTCAAAATCAATTATATATCCACGGTATTTCACCGCTTTCTGAAAATAATATAATCCGAGAGAATAAACATGTTATGTCTCATTTGGAATCGTAGAAATAACAATAATAACGCAATAGTAAAATACAAAAATAAATAGAAAAAGGTATTGTTTTTATTTTCTGTAAGGTGTTCGAAGTTTCAGATATTTGCATGTGAATTTAGTCCCCGAGATTTATTCACGATCGATAGATGATTTTCGTATATATCTTCGAGGATATCCCTAGCATCACGTCACTTTGGTGTCCTCCTCCGATTTTGTTGAAACGTTTTTATGTGGAAGAGTATCAAAAACTAAAAGACACGTAATTTTTTTTATCCGCGGAAAAACGGTTTTAAGGGGTGAAACACACTCTCGAAAATAGGGATATTTTTTGTTTTTCGTCGATAACGTTATCGTTCTCATCTCCAATGTATAGTAGACTACAAAAAATAAACATTGTTGCAATTTGAATTTTTTTATATCTCGTACCGTTAAAACGTTATCGACGAAAAACGAAAAACATCCCTATTTTTGATGGTTTGTTTCACCCTTTAAAACAGTTCTTCCGTCGATAAAAAAATACACGTGTCTCTTAGTTTTTCATACTCTTCCACATAAAAAGTTTCAAGAAAATCGGAGGAGGACACCAAACTGATGTTCCTTGTTAAAGAAGAGTTCATGATTTTTACCGCAAACGCTTTTCGTGGAAGATAGTGATTGAATGATCAATAAGACTAATCACATCTTATTGCAGAACAAGCATATTACAGTTGATACAAATATATTATGTATTACGATACATTTGTATTCATGTACTGATATAAATGTTTTACGACATACATCAACAATGATAGTAATATAATAATTAACAATAAGTTAAGGAAGAAAGTTAGGATTAGTTTTTCTTACAAGCTATGCAAAGTTTCACGCATGTCTATCTGCATTTTCGCCTTGCCTTCTTCAGCATCAAAAGTCAATGTGCACTTCGATCATTGAGCATATTCCCCGTGCAGAAATTGTAGGAATCTAATTGGATTTCCATATTTGTCCCTATACCAAAACGTCACGCTCGTACATTGGATTCTAATCAGGCTTCCCCATTGGAATTCAATATGCGAATCCAATTTGAATCCTAAAGAATCCTAATTCCCACATTATCTAAGAGAATCCAATACAATCCTTGATCAATTCGATCACATTCTGTACGTTGAATTTTCTTAACAAAGTATATAGATATACAAAATGGGTGAACCTTAAAAAAGTATAAATCTTGTCTCAATGAAGTATAAATCGGTAAAAAGTAATTATCGTTTCTTATTTTACTGCACTCTAACATAATATCACCACACATGGACACGCTCGCGAAGCATGCAGGTTATGTCCCATGATGCTGAATTTTTTTTTATCACTTCTGACATTCTTTCGATGCGAACGCGGTAAGAATTCTCAAAATGCATTTATTGGGGAACAGTACGGAAACCGTTTGGATCCCAATGAGGACTGCCTGTATGCGGTGTCCCTAACAAATCCCTCTAGAGATGTGGGTGCATCTTGGGACTCCCCAACAAGTTTGTGCACGGGAACACGAAAGGATATTCTTTTTGGGAGATCCAACAAGTTGCGGTTGAGAATTTTAAAAAATTCTCAAACGACGACGACTGGGAAATAGCGAGGAGTGCGGTAAAAATATAATCATAGTTTATTGGCATGGCAATCATAATGTGGCTAGCTGTATAACGTATACAACGACAATAATCATAACAATCGTCATAATTATTATAACGTAATAGTAAATGAACGTAAAGAAGGGATTGTTTTGTATTTCCCATTAGTGGTAAAAAGTCTGAAGGAATTTCTGTGTGCATGTTACGAGGATTGTTCAGTATCAATAGACAATACTCGCATAAATCGTTCAGAACGTCCATCCTATACGTAGTGAGAGCAAAGTCCGTTGTGCTTACAATAAGGGCCACGGTCAAAGATAGTATATCAAAATTGGCCGTCGCCTTTTCGGCAAGGTAATCATAACACGGCTGACGCACCTTTATTATTATTATTATTTCGCAGCCAATAAGGATGGTCTCACCAGACTAGTTTTTACCATGGGCGTTTACTCCAGTCGAAATAGGATTTCACCTGGAATTAATTCCGGGCTTCGATTTTCTTTTCTTATACTTGGGGGGGGGGGGGGGGGGGGTGGTTGGTAGTGTGAATCTCGATTTTCGGGAAAATCCCCCTGCTGCGTTTGCCGCCATCTTGATTTGAAGAGGAATTTTTTGTTTTTCGAATAACTCGCTTAATTTCAACCTTAGAGTGAAAATGATCATATCAAAAGTTGTGGGAAATGTAATTCCCCACAAGTTTGGTAATTATAGTTTTTACCCTAGAATCGATATTTATAGAGTTACACTGCAAATAGGGGTAAACAGTTCACCCCTAAATTAAGTATAAATCCGAAAATATTGATCCTAGGGTAAAAATGGTACTGACCAAAGTTGAAGAAAATAAAGTTTCCTACCCGATTACTCCTTGCCATTTTTACGATAAACTTGATAATAAACGAAATAACTGAACATAAAAAAAAGTTCACCCCTAAATTAAGTATAAGTCCGAAAATATTGATTCGAGGATAAAAATGCTAATAACCAAAGTTGGAGGAAATAAAATTTCTTATGTGATTATTTATTACCATTTTTACAATAAACTTGATAATAAGCGAGATAAGTTTTAAAAAAACGTTTTTTTTACCCCTTTTAGCAGTCTAACTCCATAAATATCGATCCTAGGGTAAAAATTATAATCACCAAACTTGTGGAGAATTACATTTCCCACAACTTTGAATACAATCATTTTCACTCTAAGGTTAAAAATAAGCGAGTTATTCGAAAAACAAAAAAAAATCCCTCTTCAAATCAAGATGGCGGCAAACGCACCAGGGGGATTTTCCCGAAAATCGAGATTTACACTACCAACCACCCCCCCCCCCCCCCTAAGTATAAAAAAAGAAAATCGAAGCCCGGAATTAATTCCAGGTGAAATCCTATTTCGATTGGACTATGGGCGTTTGTTGTCAGTATCATGAGTTTTCCTCTTACAGTGGGACGATCTGCTCTCCCATACAATACGTCTACGACAAAAATTTCTTATCTGGTTCCAGAACCTGCGTCGGGGATGGGTTGTACATATATAGGACGTGATTCAAATATAGATAATTCGATGTGTCCCAGACAATGCCGTCTGACTCGTTTTTTTTGTCTGGTGTTGCGCTCCCTCGGGAGCGCACCATACCACTGGAGAACGCAAGACAGAGAGAAAGAAAGCGACAGAGAGGGTCGGGGAGGGAGGGAGTACACACAAGTTGAGCTCCGCTCGCCAGGGAGCCGAATGCTCTCGCTACTTTAACCAAACTCGACTTCCATTCACAAATTTCTGCAGTGTAATACTCGCGGGAGATCTCGAGGGTTATATATCGATCGATGCGATCGATCCTCAAAATTGATTATCACCAATGGGTCCGTCGTTCCCGCGTTCTTACGGCTGCTGCACCTATTTCGGTGTCATTCCGCTTACCACGAATCGTCATTATCCATCATTCTTCCTCACGATCTCGCACTTGTCCCGAACAATGGCCAATTTTTTTTTTGTACCATCCACCCCCCAGGAAAACGTCACACGAATTATCGATCAATTATTTCGCTTTTTTTTTCTTCATTTTGCGTTTCATCCTGCCATAGTGTACATTTGAGTGAATATATTGCAGCGACAAAAATTAGTTCGAGATCAGATAACCATGTTGAAATGGTAAATCACCTGTGCACCCTGTCTCTACATAGGACAGGCATATATATATATATATACTTTTCAAAAATGATAAAAGACAAATTAGGCGGAAGTAAAGTTAAAACTTCAAGGTCCACGTTTATTTTTTTCCACTATTCGTCTCCTAGTTTTCGTGTTCCCACATTTATTATCCCGTGGGCGGCTTCGACGGCCTTATTCCGACTCTAACGAGCTTTTCATCGTCCGTGTCGTCGTTCGAAGGTATTCCTTCGCCTTGGCTCTCCCTACTTCCGTGCACAGTCCCCGGTC
>OZ023315.1:61041462-61051462 GCA_964007375.1 Ophion obscuratus | reverse complement strand
TTGTATACTTAAATATACCATTAAAGTATACCTAAAGTTTGATCATTGTAGAATAATTATTTCTCAGTTTAAAAAATCCCTCATTATTGCTTATTTTGTTCCGGTCTAAATATATATCCCGCCTTAATATTAGGTGTACAAATAAGCTTTAGGACAGTTTTCAAAAAATTCAAGATTTATTAAAAAAGAAGTGAAACACAGTTATTCATCGAAGTAATCTCTATCGCACTGAATGACCTTCAGCCATTTCTCAGGTAACTCGCGGATGCCTTTCGCAAAGAAACTTTCGTCTTGCGAGGTGAGAAATTTAGCGACCCATTTTTCCACTTCTTCAAATGTTTTGAATCGCATGTCAGACAAATCGTTCTGCATTTTCCGGAATAAATGATAATCGGATGGGGCTAAGTCTGGTGAATACGCCGGGTGTGGTACAGCTTCCCATCCAAGCGCTAGTAACGTATCCTTGACCGGTTTACCCACATGAGGCCGCGCGTTGTCATGGAGCAGTTTTACTGGACGTTTTCCTTTACCAGAAAATGGACGTTTCTTCTCAATTTCTTGATTCACTTGCATCAATTGATGACAATAGCGATCGGTAGTAACTGGTTGACCAGGTTTGAGAAGTTCTTAATACAGTACGCTTTTCATATCCCACCATATGCACAGCATGACTTTGTTACAATGAACATTGCGCTTTGGCGTGGATGTTGTCGGCTCGCCGGGGTCAACCCAATGATATTTGCGTTTCGGATTATCAAAATAAATCCACTTTTCATCGCCGGTCACAATTTTCCACAAGAAAGACTTTCTATGTTGCTTTTTGTAAAGACTCACACAAATGTTAAGACGGCTGTTTTTATTTTCTTGAGTCAGAAAGTGTGGTACCCACTTTGCTCCTTTTCGAATCTTACCCATTGCTTTTAAACGATAAGAAACAGTTTGTTGAGTTACTCCAAGCTGTTCCGAAAGTTGTTTCTCCGTCTGACAAGAGTTTTCATCCAGCAACGCTTGCAGTTCCTGATCGTCGAAAACACTTTCTTTGAATCGCTTATACCAATACTCACATGTACTTTTAGATACAATGTTGTCTCCAAGAACAGAACATATCGATTAACATGCTTTCCTAACACTTTTTCCTTGATGGAATTCATAGCGAATGCAGTGTCTAATAAATAGCTTATCGGTCTGCATGTTTAATTTACAGAATTCAAAGGTTATGTTTATGACTCCTTTACGTTTCGATACTACATATCAAGCGCCATCTATGATAAGTGAGCGGGACCTTTGAATTAATTTAGAATAGCTGTTATGATACAAAATCGAAGTGTCCTAAAACTTATTTGTACACCTAATAGTTTTGAGAACTACGCATGTCTCACGAACTGTTACATAGTATGTTGGTTGCCTTGCAAAAATAGGATATCTGTTCAAAACCTCTTCTTGCAGTTCACCTTCTCTTCTTGTAGGAAATACATTAGTATGCATTTATCAGGTCATATCATATAATACGGTAAACCCAAACAAACCACTATTATATGGTAGAAAACTATTGCGATGGGTCAAAAATCCATTCAAACATTATTTAAAAAAAATTATATTATAAAAAAAGAGATCTGTGCAAAAGTTCACCTAAATCGCATGTAACAGGTATTCGGAAGTACAAAATATTACGGTCCCCTCATGGGAATATAAAATGTAGTTAATATATGGTTGAGAACTCCATACAGTTTTCTCAGTGGAGACAGAATGGAATGCGTTCTTCAAAATTCTTGATTTTTGAGCTGGACATTTTTTTTCCTGTTGGATTCGGCTCAAAATCAGCTTTTTTTCTACAAATAGAAAGCACAACTTTCCGTTAAAGAAAATTAAAAGTTACCCCGGCTATTCGTAAACGTGTTGCCGAATTTGTGTTACCATTGAATGTTTCCCTCAAAACCATATAAATTTTGTAGAAGACACTTTTTTGTACGACTTCATTTATTCGATTTATTTGAATCTTTTTTCTTAAATAGGACACCCTGTACACCTATTAGTACGTGTGCATGTCGTATGGTTAGTGAGAGTTTGGTGTGTGTGTGTGTGTGTGAGAGAGAAAGAGAGAGAGAGAGAGAGAGAGAGAGAAAGAAAGATTCATTCATTCGTTTATTCATTTATTTACTTATTTATTTATTTATTTAGTTATTATGCCGCAGTGTAACTTTCGAGCAAATAAAAAAATATCCAACGACTACATCATGGCGGTGTAAAATAAAAATAATAACCTAGTAACAACGGTGAATATAGTGATAAAGATGAAATCAGTATAAAAACAAAATAAAAAATTAAGAATGAAAATGAGAATACAAATAAAATAAAATTAAATTAAATTGAGCATTGCGAGACCAGCGATACCCCAACCAGAATAATTCAAAGAGAAAAACAAAATAACCATCGGAGCCCGCAAAATGATAACCTGAAGTAACGGCAGAACACAATAGATCCGTAATTGACTTAAAGTTATCTTAAAGCAAAATGAGATAAAACAAAAATAGAACCATAAATAGAATATAAAATAAAAATAAAATAAAGTAAAGTACGGTAGAGTCGCGGTATCGCAAAGACACACGGTAGTCGAAGAAACAAAAATTTCATTGTCTCAACGCTTAATGATAATAAACTATTTTAATAATAAAAATAACGAAAAATGCAGTAACATAAAATCGTGGAAAAATAAAAGAATATACAATATATAATAACAGCCAAAGAGTAACAATATAAAAAAATACAAAAATGAAACAAATGAATGATAACGGTGACGCAGGCGCAATTTCGGCGAAATGAGATAAAATAAAACCAAAATACGATAAAATATAGTACCATAAAATAAAACCATAACTGGAGTTTGCGGAAGTGGAACTGAAAAACCGAAAGAGAGAGAGAGAGAGAGAGAGAGAGAGAGAGAGAGAGAGAGAGAGAGAGAGAGAGAGAGTCCAAGATCTTGCTTTGTTTCTGCGGAACATTTTATATGAGGACCAATTGAAAATGTAGAATTAATGAAGTGACAAAAAGGTTACGTTTTGTTTTTTATGCTTGTTCGATTAATTACTGTGAAAGGGTCTGTACCGTACTGCAATAATACGGCCCAAATGATCACCAACTGGAAGTGTAAGGTTTCGCTTGTGTTCGGAGAGCGCGGGCGTTCTCTTGGGAGACACGGAAGGAGAGACCGCGCCGTACGCGGTAATCCGAGATTCACTTTGTAACCCCTGACGCACGCTTTTCATTCTCTCTCTCTCTCTCTCTCTCTCTCTCTCTCTCTCTCTCTCTCTCTCCTTTGTTCCTCTGTTGAAGCACGCGAGCCTGTCCTTGCGTACAGGCGGTCTGTGTATACTCACGCATGTCAAAAATTGGACAATGGTTACTTGTTCCAATGTACTTTCCGTATATGAATGTGTGTATATACATGTAGAATTAACGTTGGCGCGTGCCTGAAGAAGCGAATTAACAAGTGGTACGAGACCTCGTTAGTTGTTTGTGTACTTGACATGCCAATTGAATTACCCAGGAAACGAAAGTTAAAAACATACTTTGCAGACATTAGGCACGCTTCGATTGAATGAAAATTGATTTATCTTTCGTTAATTCGTCGTATCAATTTTCGAGGATAAATCGACATGGGCCATGGTGTACTTTTTTAAATACAGTTTCTTTATCAAATTATTGTCATTAGATATTTTGGAAGACACCAAAAAAAAAACAAATAATTGGCAATCTTACGGGGCGAAAACCTTCAGGGTCATACCATCGGCCCAATCAATCTACTTTCATACGCCACGGTCCTTTTTTCCCGATCCGGCTTTGCGCTTCGAGCATGTCAGAAGTACCGCCCTTTTTTCCGCTTAGACGAATAGACGTTTGTAAGGCTGTATATAGAGATATACGCGAGGTTCACTCTCGTTACACCCACATGTGTAGATATACATTTATAAAGTAGATATACGTATACATATATATCGATGGTTATGAGTAAGAAACGAAAAGAGCTCTCTCATTCTCTATTCTTTCCAAATCTACCGATCCACTTCTTTGCCACTATCTCTCTCTCTCTCTCTCTCTCTCTCTCTCTCTCTCTCTCTCTCTCTCTCTCTCTCTCTCTCTCTCTCTCTCTCTCTCTCTCTCTCTCTCTCTCTCTCATCGTATACCGTGTTTCCTCCATACCACTCACTTCTTCGCTGCTGCCCCTCTCGCTCGTGCTTTTTCACGTATCGCAGTTTACAAGCATTTTTTGCTCTTCGCTTTTTTGTTCCTCGGTATACGGGTACGGAGCGCTTTCTGCTGATGCCATTCGTGCATTGCCCGTATACACTCTTGACTCCCGCGGCAATAAACAACAGCTCATAAACTATGCGGTTCCGCGACCAAATGGAATCGGTTGCCCTCTGTACGTCGGCTCTCGATACGAGTCACACTCGCATACGCGCATTTCGCGCGCGCATGCCTTATCCAAACAAATCCGAATATAGCCTGACCTACCTTATCCACTATCGGCCATTTAGCCACGCTCAGCCCCATCTGTGCGTTCGGCGGGATTTAACGGCGGGGTAAAGTTAATTCGGCGAAAAAAAAGGCATGTTTATAAGATTTTTTTTTTTGGCGTAACGAATAGTGTTCGTTTATTGAAAAATTTACATATAATAAAGTAACATTTGAACAACATTCTCCTAAATTTGCATTGCAAAATATTCAAAATTGAGCGAGTGAAAATTAAACCCCGGAGGCGCCTCGAAAAAAAGTTGCTTTGCGGTGTGCACCATAACTCGCAACAGAATCATTTGAAACAAAAAAATCAAAATGCATTTGTTAAAGGAGATGTTTCTCAAGGTAATGACGGGAGGATTTTTTTTTTCGATTTTTCGATTTTTCGTAGCACTTGGGAGCCAAAAACCCGATTTTCGCTAAAAAAAATCGGCTAATTTGTTGTTGAAAAATTAGTAATTATTTTTAAAAAAAACAAAAAGGCTCTCGACAATACCTGGTGAATTATGTGAAGAAGTACTGTGCAAAATGTCAAAGCGATTGGTCCAGTAGATTTTGAGTTATCGTGCACACGGACTTCAAATATGACAAGTCTCAGAAAAACGGTTTGAAAAACGCAAAAGAGAAGAGAACGGCATGGAGCAATTGACGCTCAAATACTCATAACTTCGTCAATTTTACGCCGATCGACTTGAAATTTTAACACAATATTCTTGATATATTATGCATTCATTTAAAAAATTTAAAAAAAATGAAAAAAAAATTTTTAATACTTTACCCCGCCCTTAAGAGGTTAGGCCACTGTGAACATTTTTAAAAAATCCTTCGTCCCTTGAGACAAATTAAATTCAAGAAGAAAGTCCAACGTGTGGTGCAGGAATCGCAGATTCGAAGTAAACTTAAAATTACAACGACAGAACTGCTGGTAAAACTTTAGGAGGGTATATACCATCAGGCGAGGAGAAAAACGCTCAAGTTTCGTGATTTCTTTTTAAGAGGAAATATTCATTCATCTTTTTTGGGACTTAGGGTATGTTTTATTACTAATTTTCGAATCGGTCGATTAGTCTTTTACCTACACCTCCGTGCCATACCTCCGCCATTTTTTAAACTTAAAAAAACATTAAACAGCCAAAAGTCACAAGAAAACATACCTTCAGCCTAAAAAATTATGAAGAAATCTTTTCTTTAAGAAAAAATCATGAAAATCAGCAAATTTCTTTTCCTCGCCTAAAGGTATCTTCCTCCTTAAGGCAGGATTCTACTTTGAAACTTTGAAAACAAATTTTTTTTTTTTTTTACATTTTTCGAAAGAAAATATGTTCAAGAATGTTCGGTCAAAATTTTATAAAGTTCCAAGCAGTCTAACTATCCTTTTTCGCCTTTCGAACGCACCTACCTGAGCGCGCTATTGTGACCCGCCCGGCGCGCGGCCCGGATTCACCAAAACTTTAAACGCGTTTTTCTCGAAACGACATTTTCAAGTACCGTGGTCGTGATAACTCAAAAAGTACTGAACCGATCCTTATGAAATTTGGAACACATATTCTATATGTGTGTACCAACCGACCTAACTACAATCAACTTAAAATTTTGATTAGAACTATTTTTTTATTGCAAAAAAAGACCCAAAAAAACGCATTTTTTTTCGTATTTTAGCCGCCATTTTGTTAATTTTGCACGTATATAAAATATTCTAGTTAGGTCGGTTCCTGAAGACATACTGAACATGAAACTATTTGATTTTTTTGTTTCAGTCCATCCGTCGGGAAGATTTCACGACCACGGCAACGGTACCTGCTTTTCGAGGCGTTGGCTTTTAAACATATTTTACGTGTACAAAAAATGAATAAAATACATTAAAAATTTTTTTTTTATGTACTTAAAGAGTGTATTTATAGAACAGTTTAAAACCCCATATCGATATCTTTAATAGTATTCTCAGAAAAAATTCACGAAAATAGCGTTTTTTTCATGGTTTCAAAGTAGAATCCTGCCTTAAGCGAGACTTTGTCCTTGGAGTGCCATAGTTCAGGTGTTTACATTTTATTTTTTTAAAAGGAAACGAGTAAAGCTTTTTGAGTGCGGTTTTTTTCTTGCTTTTATTCATGATATACAGAACGTTAAAAAAATTTTTTTTTAAAAAAAAACCAAAATGGCGGCCGTTGCAGCTCCGCGAAAACAGGTCCTCAAATTGCGGGAGGAAAACGGCTGACATCACTGCCCCCTCTTTGTTGATCTGAAACACAAATTCAAAGCACATTATCAATCTGTGACCCTTTGGTCATGGAATGACGGATGGGTTTTTCGTTTAGTACAAATTTCGAAAAATGTCGGCAATTTAAAAAAAAATCGAATTTTCGCGTTTTTTATCGCATAAAAAGATAAATAATAAACGCAAAAATGTATTTATCGAAAAAACGATCCGTCATTCCGTGAAGACATATTTTCTGAGTATGCTCTCCAAATTTCAGATCAATATGTCAATTACAGCGGTCAGGAGAATGTCAGCAATTTTTAAAAACGTGTTTTCGAGAAAAACGCGTTTAAAGTTTTGTAATGTGTTGACACAAATGTGTTTATAATTACCGCTAATCGGCAATGCCTGGTCCATAGAGGCATCCCTCCTCTTCTTCTAGCTGCTCATGTTGAGCCGCTAACATCTCCCGCTGGGCATAAAGGACAAAGTCTCCCTTAAACGCGTTTATTTCGAAAACGATTTTTTTTTTCAAATCGGCGGACATGATTTCTCGACATCTAATGCACGGATTGACCTGAAATTTAGTACACTTTATCAGTATAATAGTAGTTTAGTCTGTACCGACGGTTTCCTTCTTAACATTTTTTCATTAGTTGTTAACAATAATGTGGTAATTATTACGGGAAAAAATCTAAGTTTCTTTTTTTATAATTGAAACATGTTATAAAAAAACGTCCTTCACGAAATTGCTTATAAATTCTCTAATTGTTAATATTTTAAATGAAATTTGGTACAGTACTTTGTTAATGTACATACAAATAAATGTCGAAACGATTTTTCATACATCTTATTTATTCCTTCAAAATGAATTTTGCATAACCCTGACGCTCAATTCCGTGTAGAGTTGCCCCTACTTAAGGTAGTACGAGCGCGCAATCTTGATTTCTATAGATTTTGTTCGAATTCTAACCAGACATTGTTCATATGATTATGCATGTTTGAGTGAAATTTCAGAGCAGTCGACCATTTAGATTGGGAGATAATAGGTTTTAAAATTGCAACTTTCGGGTCTGCATTGAAATTTAAACAGAATAATTTTCCTTAAAAAATATATGTCCCCTATAATAAGAAGACATATGGCAACACCGCAGAACAGTATTGTTCAATATTTCGAGAAAAAAAAACAACTATCGTGTTCGTAAAGTTAAACATTTTGTCGTAAAAAAATATTTGCATTAAAAATATTAATATTTTGTATTGTTTATGTTATCTTCATTAACAAATAAAAGTGTTGGTTCATTCGTAACTAATTAAAAACTTTCTTCGACTAAAAATTACTTCCAAATACAAATTTGTATTGCAGTATTATTTTAAATATGCCGCGCAAGCTCTCGTCATTGGATACGTGCATTGATGCGGTGTTGCCATATGTCTTCTTATTATAGGGGACAAATATTTGTTACGGAAAATTATTCTGTCTAAATTTCAATGCAGACCCTGCAGTGTTAAAACTTGCAATTTCGAAAGCCATTATCTCCCAATCTAAATAGTCGACTGTTCTGAAATTTCACTCAAACATGCATAATGATATGAACAATGTCCGATTAAAATTTGAACAAAATCTATAGAAGTCAAGATTGCGCGCTCACTACCTTAACAAACGATTCAGCGAAGAATAGCGGGGTATCGCGGAAAGTACGAACAGCCTTTCTGACGCTCGTTTCCAGCAGTTTTCTCGTGCCTTCGCGTGAATCCGTAATTCGGTTACAGTACAGCGGTGCAGTACTCATCAGCTGCCCCAAAAGTAACTGATTGAGGGATACATTTCAAGGCCATATGAAGAGTCAATGAGAAGATATCAGCAAAACGTAAAAATAGCGGGCGCTGGAAGAAGGGGAGGAATCAGAAGGCCTTTTCTCGCTGGCAAATGGGCGGGAGGACTTGCTTCGTAAAATAGGTGAACTCTTACTGTACATGGACGCGTTATACCAACGCTGAGACATCGATGTACATCATCAGGTGTGGGCGAGCCTTTTCTCGCTCCCTCCATCTTTCTCTTCTTCAGCAAAGCAGTCGATGAGAAACGAGAGGAGCAACACAGTAAGGAGTGCTAGAGACAGGGGAGGGGAGAGGGTGAGAAGGGGGGAGAGAGAGAGAGAGAAACGGCGACCAGGACCGTGGGAGGTGGAAGCGAGAGCTGGGGAGTACCGAGGGTGAGGTCACGACGACGGGGTCGCGAAGCGCGAGTCTATAGCATCGGCAGCGTCGGTGACGAAAGCGAGGGCCGCGATAGGGGGAATCGACGACACGGTATAGGGTGGTGGACTGAAGAGCGGCCAGGAGGCAGGGGGCGCGAGGGTCGTAAGCGGCTTACGCCCCGACGACCGGAGAGCGACTCCTCGCTAATTATTTATAGGACCCTGCTTTCTCTCTCCCTCTCCCTCTTTACCGATCTTTTTCTCTTTCTTTCCCACTCTGTTTCTCTCTCTCTCTCTCTCTCTGCCTCTCTCTCTGTCTCACTGCCCTCCGTCCCTCTGGTTCTCTCGTCGAACACGGAGAGCAACCCGCGCAGAATATAACGTCGTGCCTCCCGGATGGAGAGCGCACTCTGTACCCTCGTCCCTAGATCTTCCATATATACACTCCGGGCCCGGTTTCTATATACACCCTCACGGGTACTTTTGCACAGGCAAGAACGATTCTACCCGAAAGAGATTTCGTACAAACGAAACGTAAACGCGCCCGGGAGCATATTGGTTTCGCCACTGGTTTTTTTGGCGTTCATTATGTCCCCGCTTCGTTATGGAAACAGATCAACTTAGTAATATGCATCGGGTGCGCAGTTTTTTTTTCTTCTTTAGGCCACCCGTTTGACCTCTCGTTTGGCGAATTTAAAAGTAAATTGCGCGCCTCTTTTCTTCTCTGTTACTGCATATTATGAGAGAGGTCGGTTTTACGGATTTAAGTATTGCAAAAATAACCACCTTCAACATTACGGATAACAGTATGGCACACATTTGTGACCAATGATAGTGGATTTCATTTAATCATCATTTTCCGCGACGAAACTGTCGACGCGTTTCCCGACAGTCCGATTGTTTTACCGCTATTATGTTCATGTTCGCCAGGTTTTGTTTTTACCCACAAGTGTCACATTTTTTATTCTTGATCGATACAACGTGCATATAGCATCGTGCAGTGAAAATCCGTACGCAAGTATCACGCAAATTCGTGGGTACGTGAACGTCCATCTTAAAAATGTTCAACCGTGGCAACGCAAGGAAA
>OZ023315.1:61026170-61038670 GCA_964007375.1 Ophion obscuratus | reverse complement strand
AGTGTTTCGAGTGGTTCAAACGGTTCAAAAGTGGCGATTTCGACGTGAGGAACGAAGAACGTGGAAGACCACCGAAAACGTTTGAAGACGCTGACCTGCAAGCCTTGTTGGACGAAGACGACGCTCAAACACAACAACAACTGGCGGATGTACCTACAGTAATGATATGATACTTTGTATCATATCATTACAATAAACGTGTTTTTTCTGTACAAAAATTCCGGTTTCATGCTTACACACCTGGTATGTTTCGTATTAATATTTCGTTGGCCATGTGTGAATCAACGATTTCGTTGGTGCAAGTGATTTTTTTTTTCATCGTGTACATTAACGTAGATTTTATTAGTCTTCCGAAATGTATAGTTCAATCATTTGAAACCTATGAAAACCACGTTTACCGAGTGCATAAAACGTGCTTACGTGACAAGATGAAAAAATCGAATTTAAAATAAATTTATCACATACATTTCCAGTATAATATGGTGTACAGAGGTTGCAGGGTAGAATTAATATTTGATAACTATTATCACGAATCCGCTAAATATTTCATTCCATTTTTTAAGGGGTATTTTCACTTTAGACGCCAGAAAAGGCTATTCATGGTTTTTTTGTTGATAGGTTTGTAGTATAGACATTGCCATAAAAGTTGTTACACTTAATAAAAACACTTTCAAAATACATCAAATTTGTTTTAAATCTATTTATGTAACCCAAACAAACTTTACACGTGTTTTTCTCGAAACAATGTTTTTTCACGGCTGTTGATAAAATCTTCCAAACTACTGAACCGATTCTTGTGAAATTTTAACCACATAGTCTTTACAACTATAGCTGCAGCGCGTATCAAGAATTTTTTTCGATTTTTATATTTACTTTTTTTGCCAAAAACGGTGAATAAAAACGTTCTTTTTTGTTTGTTTTTTTTCGAAAAATGTCCGCCATTGTGTTATTCTTGCATATATTAAAAATCGTATGATATGCGCTATAGCCATTAACATACTGAATCTGAAACCGTTTGATTTTTTTCTTTCGGATCATCCATCTCCGAGATTTTATATCAACAGCGCAGACCTACAATTTTTTTAGGATTTTTTTTCAACTAAATAAATACACTTAAAAAAATGTATTTCGAAAGTGTATTTTTTAAGTGTAACGACTTTTGTATCAATATCTATGGATATAAAAAAAATTCATGAAAATCCTATTTTCATGAAATTTATCATGAAAATTCATGAAAATCATAAAAATTCATGAAAATCCTCTCAAAAAATTTCATGAAGAAAGCCTTTTTTAGCGTCTAAAGTGAGAAAACCCCTCAACTCGATCCTTAGCATTCCACGTACACAATTGGCGATGGTAACTTGAAAAAATTAGGGTTGCTTTGCTAATTTTTTGTGAGCCATTGGTTTTTTTCACTGCCTTTGGTGGATACAAAAAGTGAACAGAGTTGATGCTGTTTTCTCAAGAATTTGGTTATTTGTTTCGAACTTTATATTTACAATAAAATACTGGCAATCATCCGTTAATTCCACGTTCCTCTTTCATTCGTTTAGACGCCCCCCCCCCCCCCCTAACTAATAGTGCCAATTAATTGATAATAATTTGCTAGATAAAATGAAGAAAACGTGATCGAATTGGATTTCTCAAATACAATAGACAAATTAGTAAGTAAAATCAATGCTAAGCGTATCATATCAATGACAATATTGAATGTTATGATAAATGCATGACATCCTGCATGCTTAAGAAAAGATATCTTCGATATTTTTTTTGCCACGAAAATAGCGAGTGATATAACTAAAAAAAATTGCAATTGTTTTGCGCATTTTTTCGTTTTCCCGATTTGATTAAAGAATGTCGTTTTATCGCAAAGCTACAGAAATGTTATAATCAAAGATATCTCCACGATATTAACCCAATGAGAATATAATTGTTACATTCGAAACTTAGATATAAACGACAGACGGCAGATTTTTCAACAACTCCATTCCTGCGTGAAAACAAGTAATTTTCGCTCTGAACATTTTATGACACTCGAAATGTGTTTACTTTCGCTATTCGATCAAGACTCACACTCGTGTTTACTTTCCGAGCATAGTTTCGCAGAAGCGGGAGGGTACAAATTGGACTATGCTGGAGCATCGTAGAGCGTAGAAAGTAACCCATTACGATAACGAATAACCCTATGTTCCAAGTCGGCATACATTTGATTGTGTTTAGCACAGTGCAAATAAAAAAATATTTGATTTAAATAGGACACATTGCATAAAGAAAGATTGCATCAAAATAAATCTTGATTTGCTTACAATGTACGCTGTAAATCTGAGTGTACTGTGTGCATAAAATATTGCATAGATCCAAAATGAAATGCAACAGTTAATTGGGAGTTTTAACATAACGATTTTGTATCGTGATTCGTCATTGCCTGGCCTTCGGAAATGATTTTTTTCGAAGATAATATTAGCCCTATGCTACCGAGTGTTTGTAACATACCGACGAGAAATTTTTGCTACGGGGCAAACTACACGCAGAAAAAAGATTTATTATGTTCTAATAAATTGTGTTCTCATGTTCTAATAAAGATTTTATGTTCTAAAAAAGATTTATTATGTTCTAATAAATTACGTTCTAATAATGTTATTATGTTCTAATTATGTTCTTATCTTCTAAAAAAGATTTATTTATATATTGTTCTAATTATGTTCTAAAAAAGATTTATTATGGTCTAATAAATTATGTTCTAATAATTTATTGGAAATTAATAAATTTTTACTCGTGTGGAGACGATTTTTATGTGATTGTACCTACAGCATTTATTCGGCGTCACTAAATATGTTTTTTTTACGTGCCAATTTTTCACATCAATTAAAAGCCATATTTAAAATAAAACATTCGAATAAATATTTCCTCAAATCAAATAAATACTACTTTTCAATCACCATAACCTCTTATTTCGCGACGATGATACTAATGCGCGCATGCGCACTTTGCCCTTCAACGCGACGGGCCCGACAGCAGGCCGCTCGTCAGATGCAGCTCACGCGTACGCTTACTGTGTACATCGTAAAAAATGATATGAAATTTACAATACATTTAAGATACAAAGGAATTGAATTTTACGAACTCAGTAGATGAAATTAAATTTCAAACACTTGTACCGTTTTAAAACCGGAACATGAAATTCTAACGTGGATATAGAATTTAATAGATGCAACGTGAAATTTCAAAGACAAGTTTGTAAATTTGTGGTAAATGTATCGCATCAACCCGTGTCTTCAATTGAAAATTCCTACAGATGTATAATAAATCAACTGTAAAAAGCAGAGTATCGAAAATACAAAACACGTTTGAAATGTATTTACAGCAGCCTGAAAAATATAATATATGTGAAACTGAATTTTACGATACGTACAATGCATGATCACAACAGATTTATTTGAAAGTGCGAAACTGGAATTGAAAAAAAAAATCATAAATGTTGATGAAAATCGCATGAAACAATGTGAAAATTGTATTAAATTTACACTACATTTAAGGCACAAAAGAATGGAATTTTACGAACTTAATATACGAACGAATTTAATATACACTCGTATATTGACATAAGCAAATGGTTCTTGATTTCAATATACATGGATGTGAACATTTTTTACACGTGCATTATTTTTCAAACGCACAAGTATATTAATATTACGGAGCTAGACTTTTATTTCAAAAATAACCTGCATTGGATTTACAAAATATTATCTGAAATTTTATAAACGGCGTTCGCATAAAAACATCATACACTTGTGTATTAACTTTTACACAGAAGCTTTTTACAGTGCACATTGAAGGTAATACCTTGTTTCCGTGAAATTAATACACACTCGTATGCTGACATTAACAGATGGTTCTTGAATTTAATATACACTCGTATTTTAATATCAGCAAATTGGTTTTTGATTTCAATATACTTGGATGTGATTATTTCTTTACACGTGCATTATTTTTCAAACGCACAAGTATATAAATATTACGGAGCTACACTTTCATTTTTGAAATAACCTGTTTTGGATTTTCAAAATCGTATCTGAAATTTCATAAACGGTATCCGCATAAAAACATCCTACACTTGTGTATTAATTTTTATACAGAAATTTGTTACAGTGTAGCTTCTTCCTATGTCCCTGCTTTTGGCACAAGTGTCAGTGTTGCGTTTCGGAAGTGAGAAACTCGAAAGTGAGGAATGATTTGAGTGTAAGTAAGAATACAAAGTGAGAGAAAAGCGTTCAAGTGAGAATATAATGACGGACGAAATGACACAATTCCTCGAAAAAAAACCAGTTGGGGGATTATGAAGAATCCTATTAGATGTTAAGAAAAACTCTATTTATCGGATGTAAAACACCAATTTCATCTAACTTATATATGTTATTAGATGTTAAGACAAATACTTAGTAAATCTAAAACATACACTTGAATAAAAAAAAATGTCTTAGCTGTTAATAAAGTCGTAGTAGGGCGACATACGAATGAGAAAACTTATTCGCCGGGAGACAAACTTCTTTGTCCTCAATAAATCTTTTTTCTGAGTGTGTCGCAGGCGTCAATGAAATCTAACCTCAAAATCTTGATTCGCCAACTACGGCTGCACTGGTCCGGCCGATATGAAGCACAGATCAGGCGTGCCGTAACACGGCGTCTATGGACGCCATATTACGGCGGCATACCGTACTTGGCTACCGTACTTGGCCCTGTTCGGGGGTGCCTATTCGCGCCCGGACTTCCACTGGTTCGGGGGACTTCCGGCACTGATCAGACGTGCTGTACTACGGTATTACGGACCGCCGCCTGATCAGTCTTGTGGCTGCAGGATTAAAATTTTTAGTCGGGAGACCAAATGAATTCCTATATTTATTTGTTGTATCACATAAACTATATCAATTAGTTAATATCATTGCGATCATTTGAGAGTTTTATCGAATAAAATGCGATAGATTTTTCAAACATAACCTACACACACACACACACACACACACACACACACACACACACACACACACACACACACACACACACACACACACGTATATATGTATGCACACACACACACACACACACACACACACACACACACACACACACACACACACACACACACACACACACACACACACACACACACACACACGCACGCACGCACACACACACACACACGCACGCACGCACGCACGCGCACACACACACACACACACACACACACACACACACACACACACACACACACAAATGAGTTTTCTATTTCCAAGGCTTGGAAAACAATCTTCACTTGGGTGAAATATACAGGGTGTATCTTAACTACTAGTTTTCCGTTCATGAGCATATAGGGTATACCTTTCTCAGCCAAACGCTTTTTTTTTAATGTCGTGCCACAAAAATTGGCCGAGATATTCACGAGTAAAGTCCAACGATGAGTGAACAATGGCACAGTAGTTTCGACGTCAAGCGAGAGTGGGCGCGGGTTCGAATCCACGTTCGCGCGAGTGGATTCAAATCCATTGATTCTTGTTAAATTGAAATTGAAATTGACAGTTCAAACTTTCAATTTCAAATGTTGACATTTGAATTTTGAACCTTATCCAGTCACCGAAGTAAAGTATTAAATAACAAATAAAAAGTTTTATACAATATTGTCCATTGTTTGACATTTTTTGTTTATTATTTAATACCTTATTTGAGCGGCCGGATAACGTTAAAAACTCAAATTAGAAAATTGAATATTGAAAGTTCAAATTCACTTGCCCGAATGTGGATTCGAACCCTCGCCCGCGATCGCTTGGACGCCGAATCTACTGTGCCATTGTTTACTCACCGTTGGACTGTACTCGTGAATATCTCGGCCAATTTTTGTCGCACGACATTTGCAAAAAAGCGTTCTGCTTGGAAATGTGCACCCTAAATGCTCACAAACGGAAAATTAGTAGTTAAGATACACCATATCCCCCTTTCCTGCACCCTCAAATAAGCGCAAATTATTGGCAATCATTGATACCAGTGGGGAGTTTAAAGGGGTTGGAAATATTACAAATCTATTGTTCGTAAATGTTACATAGCCACCGATTAATATTTTCATATACAGATAAGTTGGTATTTCGTGTATGTACACTACCGGCGGAAAGTTTCCGGACAAGAGTTGGAAAAAGTGCCCGAACGCTTCTTTATGCCATTTCGCCGGTAGTTGGGCTATGCCAATTTGACCAACGGCATTTTAAAGAGGGGGGATTTACCTACATTTTTGCTTATCAAAAAAATTTTTACGATTTTTTTTACACTTGGCACCCAGTTTTGAAAACGACAATTTTTTGTCGTTTTTTTGTTGTTTTGTGAGTGGACCCCGTTTACAGTAAAAATCTTTTTTATGCATTTCTCCTATTAAAATCATAAAAGGGGAAGCCTAAGCTTCAATTTCGTTTTGTAGAAAAATTTTTACGATTTTTTTTTCCCAAAAATATTTCGTTTTTTCGATAAAAATATACAATATGAAGATTGCTCCGGAGTACGAAAACGACGAGGTTTACAACAAAACCTCAAGACGGTAAAAAGTTGCGTTACTTTTTGTTGAGTTCATGAGAATTTTTCAGGTTTTTTCAATGATTTTTGTAGAGATTCCCATAGCTTTTCGGCGGATGAATGCGTGACCTTGCGCACTTGCCGATCCATTTCATCCCACAGCAGCTCTATGGGATTGAGATCGGGAGATTGAGGAGGCCATTGCATAATTTGAAGCTCCCCACTTTTTTGCTTCGTTTCAAGATACTTCGAGCAGAATTTTGAAGTATGTTTCGGGTCGTTGTCTTGTCGAAAAACGAACCCCCTTCCGATGAGTCGCTTTCCAGAAGGAACAGCGTGGTTTTTCAGAATCGCGTGATATCCTTTTTGGTCCAGGATTCCTTTGACTCGGTAGAGGTCCCCCGCACCAGCATACGAAAAAGATCCCCACACCATTACAGAATCGCCGCCGTGTTTAACGGTTGGAATTACGCAATCAGGATGCATTTTCTCGTTAGCTGAGCGACGAACAAAAACTCGACGTTTTCCTCCAAATATTTCAAATTTGGATTCGTCGGTCCATAACACCCGTTTCCAATCTTCGATCGTCCAATTCTTGTGCTTGCGTGCCCAATTCAATCGCTTCTTTTTGTTTCCACGGCGCAAGAGTGGCTTTTTCGTTGCGACTCTTCCGTATAATTGTGCGCTGCGCAAGCGTTGTTTAATCGTCGTAATTGAGATGTTTTTTCCACGACTTTCGACAAACTGCGCTTGGATGTTTGCCGCCGTAAGTTTTCGATTCCTTTTAGACATCACAATTATTGATTGGTCTTCCGCTTTGGAAGTAACAGGAGGCCTCACGGAACGATTTTTATCGCGGTTCGATTGTGTCTCTCTGAAGCGTTTTATAGCATCCCCAACGGTTGATTTGGATATTTTCAATCGATTTGCAATGTAGCGAATTTTGAACCCTTTATTGCAAAGAGCAAGGATTGATGCACGCTTTTCGATGCTTAAGGAGGTACGGTGATGACCACGCTAGTAAACTAAGAGTCTTTTTTTCGCCATAATACCGCTACGTTTTAGACATATGTGTGTGGCCTATATTTCGAGAAATATTTTTTAAGTATTGAATTTCAAGCTACTTATTATTTTTATAATATGAAAACAAACGTAATAATCTACTACTCGACTTCAGTAGTACGCCATATCTTTGACGTTTAGCATCGTTGCATTTTCGATAGCTGTCATCGGTCCCACGCGCTCGGCTTATTATTTTTGGTAGCCGGTAAACATGGAGAATGAAAATAAGTACTGTAGAAGTTTATCAAGAGAGTAACAGGATTGTACCTGAAGTCCAGTTTAGAGACAAAGGTAGATTCTGTCGGACAAGAATTAGAGAGTGAAAAGATGATATTGCGAATGCAAATGAAAAACGTCGCGTTGACGTTAACCTCAATATCCAATGTCCAATCTGTCCGAAGTCAAAACATATTTCATCGATTGTTATGTTATTTTTCCCTTTCCTAATTTTCACAATATCTGCAGATATAAAAACGAATGTTCATTTTATATGACGGTTTTTCCATGCTGACTTTACATATAAATGCGTTGTATGCATGTCGCCAGAAAGATTGAGATGCCTTAGCTATACATAAAAGAACTTTGAGTAAATATCGACGAAAGGCCTTTTATAATCGATTAAAAAACGTACGGCTTCACACAACCATATTTTTAATTCGCGTTGAAAATAGCCGATAGAAGAATCAAATTTGCGCGGGTATCCGGCGTTGCCACACTTCGAGCAAGATGGCTGCGGTTACGTCACGAGGCGTCTCTCTCGCCGAATCTTCGGTTTTTCGCGACTTTATTTCTAAATTTATTGCTTATTTCTGCGGTGAGCTTTCCAATTCAAGTTGCCTTATTGATCACAACGAACCAACGAACGCAACCGTCAGTTTTTTTTACGCGTGTCTTGGCTCCAAGTAGCACAAAAAAATCGATATATGAGCGGACAGGCACATTTTGTCGTCTACGTGTGACTAATTGACCAACTTTAACAATTAATAACTCGGAAACTGTACGGTAAATCTCGCGGAAACTCCGCATACGCATGGACGAAGCTCTCGACAATGTTATTTAAAAAAATCGGGCTTTTATCTTGGACTCGCTCTAATCACCGTACCTCCTTAAATTGTGTCGACGACCCATTTTTTTGTTAAAAATTAAAATAAAATTAACTCTAAGAAGTCGAAAATTTTATTTAATTAACCGTCAATAAATTAATAGTCAAACACACTTCAAATTCAATATATTATTCGACACGATACGACAGGAAAATCTAACGCGAACGTTTTTTCGATGCTTGCCGACGAAGTACTGAGTCGAAGTAATTTTTGAATATTTTTTCATTGTAACACGTAAAGAGTGCATGGACGTTTCTCCCACTCTTTGTTTTCTTCTTGTTTTCGAAGTAGAGTAGTCAGCGAACATAGCGAATCTCGCGACGGAGTGTCTGTCCTTGTTCCTTGTTTATTTTTTCGCGAGGTTCGCATTGTCGAGCGTTCGCGAGCGTTCGCTTTGTCACATAGGTGAGCGATATATTTTTTTTTTACTACTCTACAAAGAGTGGGAGAAACGTTCACGCACTCTTTACGTGTTACAATGAAAAAATGTTCAAAAATTATTTCGACTCAGTACTTCTTCGGCAAGCATCGAAAAAACGTTCGCGTTAGATTTTCCCGTCGTATCGTGTCGAATAGTATATTGAATTTGAAGTGTGTTTAACTATTAATTTATTGACGGTTAATTAAATAAAATTTTTGACTTCATTAGAGTTTTTTTTTGAAGAAGAAAATGGGTCGTCGACCCAACATAAGCATCAAAAAGCGTTCATCAATCCTTGCACTTTGCAATGAAGGGTTCAAAATTCGCTACATTGCAAATCGATTGAAAATACCCAAATCAACCGTTGGAGATGCCATAAAACGTTTCAGAGAGACACAATCGAACCGCGATAAAAATCGTTCCGGGAGGCCTCCTGTTACTTCCAAAGCGGAAGACTAATCAATAATTGTGATGTCTAAAAGGAATGGAAAACTCACGGCGGCAAACATCCAAGCGCAGTTTGTCGAAAGTCGTGGAAAAAACATTTCAATTACGACGATTAAGAGCGTGCTGTCAGCGAGAGGAGGTTTTTTCGACGAGACCAAAGTATAATATGTAAATAAAAAAATTAATTATATTATTATCATGGTGTTGAGATCAATCGAGTTCCGACCGGAAATAAATTTTTAAAAAATTTCGCAAAAAAAATCTGAAAAAATTCTCATGAACTCAACAAAAAGTAACGCAACTTTTTACCGTCTTGAGGTTTTGTTGTAAACCTCGTCGTTTTCGTACTCCGGAGCAATTTTCATATTGTATATTTTTATCGAAAAAACGAAATATTATTGGGAAAAAAAAATCGTGAAAATTTTTCTACAAAACGAAATTGAAGCTTAGGCTTCCCCTTTTATGATTTTAATAGGAGAAATGCATAAAAAAGATTTTTACTGTAAACGGGGTCCACTCACAAAACAACAAAAAAACGACAAAAAATTGTCGTTTTCAAAACTGGGTGCCAAGTGTAAAAAAAATCGTAAAAATTTTTTGATAAGCAAAAATGTCGGTAAATCCCCCCTCTTTAAAATGCCGTTGGTCAAATTGGCATAGCCCAACTACCGGCGAAATGGCATAAAGAACCGTTCGGGCACTTTTTCCAACTCTTGTCCGGAAACTTTCCGCCGGTAGTGTATATACATACATATGAGGCATTCCACGTCACTTCAGCCAGTAAAAAAAAATCCATATATAATTTTGAAAAATCGACTTACTTTATTGAAAAAAATTCACCGAGTGTCGACATTTTTTTTAAATTTCTGACGTTTTTTCTCGCTGAATACCATTTTTTAAAATATTTTTCCATTCAAATGGCTGTATCTTTGGCAGGATTCGACGTATTTAAATTCGTAAAAGACGAAAATTTGCGTCTTTTTCTAGCCTTCCAGAAAAAAATTAATTTCGATTTTATTGAGCAAGTCGAACGTCCGTTTCAGGGCAAAATATGCAAAAATATTTTTTTTCTCAAGGAAAGACGATCGTTATTTTATTTTTCGGAATTTCCCCGAATTGTGAATACGAAAAACGGATTTTTGGTATCTTTTATATTATAGGATTACTGAATACCGTGAAGTAACAGCTATTTTTATTTTTTTAAATTAATATTCGATTGAAGAGTGCGGAGCACTCGCTGTATGTTTACCAGGTTTTAGAAATACATATGACACATGTCAAATGTATTGGAGCCTTGGAGTGCTCCACATTCTTCACTTGAATGTTTATAAAAAAAAATTTTTAAATAAAAATAGCTGTTACTCCACGGTGTTTAGGAATCCCATAATATAAAAAATACCATAAATCCCTCTTTTCGTATTCACAATTCGGGAAAATAAAAAAAATAAAAATAACGAGTGTCTTTCCTTGAGAAAAAAAATATTCTTGCATTTTTTGCCCTGAAACGGACGTTCGACTTGCTCAATAAAATCTAAATTAATTAATTATTTTCTGGAAGGCTATAAAAAGACGCACATTTTCGGTTTTTACGAATGTAAATACGTCAAATCCTGCCAAAGATACAGCCATTTGAATGGAAAAATGTTTTAAAAAAGGCAATCAACGAGAAAAAACGTCAGAATTAAAAAAAATAATTCGACACTCGGTGAATATTTTTCAATAAAGTAACTCGATTTTTCAAAATTATTTGTGGATTTTTTTTTACTGGCTGAAGTGACGTGAATGCCTCATATGTACATCATAGACAGGGTGGTTGGCACATGGAACGACACAATTTTTTGAGGGATTTGAGGGGTCATTTGCTACTTTTTTCACCCTTAGGGGGCATCCATTAATTACGTGAGGTGATTTTGGCGATTTTTCGACCCCCCCTCTCCCCCTGGTGAGATGTCGTGAGATTTTGCTCAACCCCCTCCCCCCTCCACTAACCTCACGTGAGATTTTTCAAAATGCATACGTTCACGGAAAATAAATTGTAGTAGACGTAACTGCGGTTGTAGTACCATTCACTCCACCATGTAAAGTAGCCGGGAGACTCTCCCTACGTGATAAAAATTACGTGATTACTAAAATTACTAAAATTACGTGTTATTTGCCGAAGCCCCCCTCTCCCCCACGTGAGATTGGGTGAGATTTCGCTCGACCCCCTCCCCCCCAAACGCCTCACGTAATTAATGGACGCCCCCTTAGACCACACGTCTTAAGTGTCACGGTAATTGAGGTATGATTTTTTTTTCGTTTTTCTTAATTACCCGAAATATCGCGTTTAAATCGTCCAAACTTTTTTGTTCGTGGTTGTAATAGCGCGAATCTTTTTTTTGTATTCTGCATTGTATGTTTGTTATAAATAAATCCTTATTTGATACAATTAAGTTCAAACAATGACTCATGAGCTTCCAAAGTCTTAAAAATTCGTAAATGTATGAAAAGTGTCAACTTTTAGATTCGTTATAAAAAAAACTCAAAGCTATTTTGAACTGAGCTTTGTTTTAAGACGTTCTCTAGTTTATATCCTTTCCAACGGTATGCCACATGTCATAGAAATAATTTATTATGTGGTCAAAATAAAGAGACGAAGTTTTTTTTATAATGAATTTAGAAGTTGACATTTTTCATAAATTTAGACATTTTTAAGACCGGCAGCTCAAGAGTCACTTTCTTGAAACCGATTGTAGCAAATCATTTCTTACAATAAACATACATTGCAGAATACAACAAAAGTTATTTCGTGCTATTACAACCACAAATAGAAAAGTTATGACGATTTAAAGGCGAAATTTGGGCTAATTAAAAAAATCATATCTCAACTGCCGTGACACTTAGGACATAGAGTTTAAGAGAGAAAAAATAGCAAA